>JAWPHD010006346.1:0-146307 GCA_037043455.1 Cyrtodaria siliqua
TAACATTCAATAATTCATATCAAAGCATAATTATCGTTTTGGCCTGTACATGAGTTACCAATAATACATTTAATGTGATAATAATTGGACAACTATTGTTAACCAACCTTATGAGTATCACATATATGATACTCAAAGTTTACAATGCCATTAAAATGAGTTTGTGTAAACTGCGAAATGTGTAAATAAGCACCCAGGAGTATCCACCTACTATAGATTAGACATTCTGTACAAAACTATAGTTGATATATCGGTTGCAATCATTGAGGTATGCATTATGTCTTAAAGGGAAATACGTCAATTTTGAGGTTGTTATCAGCATTACTATTAGCGTCTCGAACTATTAATCCAGTATCACATTGACTTGAAAACTTGTTGCATAAAATTAACTAAACTTTCCAGTTTTCATTTGTTCTTCTTTTTCTATTATAGGTTTAAATATGTTTTTGGTGCAATATAATCACCAGATAGCAGATACCAATGCAAAAACAGTCGCATTATACTAATATTATTATTAATGACTGAACAAAATGCAGGTTATGTGAAATACAAACGGGACGTCTCGAATTTTTAAAAGTCTATATTGCCGTGTGTCCCTTTAAAAGGTCGCATAGCAAACTTGATCCTAGAACCGGTTTAAACCCCCCCAGTGGCATACTTTGCCACTGACCGTTCCAAGGCGGTAGCCCTATTGTCAACCCTTTTGTGTTTGTGATGTCGTTTGCATTGAGTATTACTTTTGCCTTCTTGTTAGTCTGTTTGCGTGTTTGTTTCTGTGTTTTGTGGTTGACTGTCCTCCTTGAATGCTACTTTCCCTGTCCGATCTTTTTTATATTTCTTGATACATAACTAATGTACAAATCATTGTTATTAAAATTCAAAAGTTTAAACCAAACTGTTTTAGTTTTATACAATGATGTTTATAATGATAATGAACAAATGAAAAATTTCAATTCTCGTATTGGTGGATAAGCGAATCTAAAATTGTATTACTTGTTTTTATTACTGTCAAGCAGGTTTAACATCAAAGTAATACTGGATGAATTCATTGGGTGCTGTTTAAATACTTTATAAAAACTTTAAGGTTGCCGTGTGTCCCTTTAATATAAACGATAAGAAATTCTTTACGTAATTCTTATCTTCAATTACGATGTTAATTAATACGTCCACTATCATGAAAGGTTTCGAAATATAAGTATAAAGGTCGAACAAGAAATGCAGCTTTTGCTGAACACAGTAAACCCAAAAACACGCAGAATGACAAACATGGGAGGCAATGTTAATAAAGAATAATGGCATATGACGTCACCAACAAAATACGGGTTGATAATAGGGCTACCGCCTTGGAACGGTCAGTGGCAGAAAAGCCCCTGGGGGTTTAAACCAGGTTCTAGGGTTTACATACATCTAATATGGCCATCAGATATATGATTAACTGTACCTTATCATCAAACCGAGATTGCGAGTCGTTTTGTGCCGAAACATCGCGTTTCAAGCAATGATTGTCCATATACACATTTGAAAATATACTAGTCCTCAGATCACAATTTTACAATATTAGCTTAGATTTTTTATAAAAACGGGAAATATGGCAGCTTTAAGGTTCTTTAAACACCTTTCCAAATGAAATTCCAGTTGGAATTTCAATTGGCCTATTGCCACTTGGATTTTTTACAAGTGGAAGATTCTAATTGGAACAAACTAGTTTCAATGGAATTATTCCTGTTGGAAGCCATACACTTGTATTCTTACCACTTTGAATTATCCTACTGCAATCTTCACTATAAATTCTAAAATAATTTTAGTAGCACCTATTTCGTTCAAATGAATATAATTGAAAACAAAAGAGGAAGTATATTTGAACTTATTTGAATGTATCTTTGGTAACTATGTTAATGTTGATCTGTATGATCATATTATAAAGCAAAATATCGACATTATACTATATTTAATCATATTCTTTCTATATACGTGCAAACAGCATAGTTTTTACCCGAGTGAAGTGTGTCTAAGTGACTAGATCATAGTGGGTATATAATATATAAGCTATAAATGTGTCGCTTCGTGCACTTGTGTTGGTTTTAATCTAACGTGTTGTTGTTAATGCAAAAGGGATGGATTCCAAGGAGTTATCATACACAAACAAGAGAGAAAGGAAAATAAGGAAACTGATGTGTATGGGCACCATTAAAGTAGCTATCCCGTCATCAACAGGCATGATGTATGTTAAAATAACCAAATACTGTATTCAAATTATAACTCCTTACCTGCAATCATAATCTGACTTCCGTGTACACGGCGTCTCACCGCCTGTAACAGCAGTGTCCACTTGGGGGTTACAGCAGGACTCCTGACATTCTTCTTTATACCCACAATCACACTGTTCCTCTCCTTCCAAAACTCTATTTCCACATATGGCGTCAGTGCTTGCTTAAATCAAAATTGAGTGTATTTCCATTATACGACTGTTTTAAATTGGACCCAAACATCAGAACATGTTTCACTGAAAAAATGCGATAACTGTTTAAATAACATATTAACTGTTTAAATTTTAAAATGTCTAAACCTTTTAAGGCTGAACTAAGGTTTATTTCATACCCCATCCAATCCCGCTTCTTGGAAAAGGCATTGGATGGGGTATGAATGTTAATAATCGGACCACGTAATGTGCTTTACACAAATTTGAACTAATATAAACATTTAATTTATAAAAACAAAAACTTGATTTGAGAAGTTTACCTTATTTCATTAGCAATCATAAATGAATATGTTATCACCGTGAGCTAAAACGGCATTGAATTATGTTAAACGTTTCATCAAAACATGATATATTAATTAATTTAGATCCGCCCTTTAGACATGTTAGAGTGGAGAATGATATTTAGGATTCCGAGAATCTGCTCTACTCCAACTACCGAATAAATTTCCATGGTTATTTAACATGATCTAAGAATAAACATCTATACAGAATTCAGTGTTGTTTATGTCACCATCAGAGGGAAATTGTTAGCCCCAAAACACATAGACGAAAGGCAGTGAGACTTGAACCCGCGTACTCTGGATTTCGAGTCCATCGTGCAATCCACTGGGTCACGCCTGTCCACAAGCTTTAATTAGAATGACTTGATTATATACTGGCTTCCAGTGATATCAATGATTCTATGATATAACGCGGTAGTGTCAAATGTTTACAACCATTTGCATCTCTTCTAAAATGTGATTGGTAGTTTGTAGATGTGATGACTTTAGGTACATATAATAACTTTAGGTACGTTTGAAGATGTTTATCCTAATAAATAAATGGATATTTAAAAGAACATGTAGAAAGGTGAACATTTTCTTATGGTATAGACAACTTACCTAGTCACCATAAATTTCCATTAACTTGAATGTAATAACCATGACTGCAGTCGTTTGTTTGCAATTTACTGAAGTGACCGTCATATATGTATAGGTCATTACATTTGAATTGGGATATATGCACGAGTTCTTTAGCGTATTAATATTGCGCGACTTTAGGAATATAAAAGTAAAAACCTTTTTACTGCATACGAATTTTTAAATTAGAGCAATACAATAGGCTGTAACATTCAATTTTCACCAAAACAATTCATTTGAAAGAAACATAGTGTCGTTACATCGTGGGAATTTTCACAATGAAATCAACATTGTTTACATCACGTGACATACTTTCTTTGACATGAACAAAAAAGTGTACCAATCACGAGCGAGAATACAGTACAAACCCAATGTGACTACACGTCAATATGAGCGAATATTGACGTTTCCTGTTACGTTGAAAGTAAACGGAGGTTGTAAATGCGTATGCAATATTAGTGTTTTCAGAAATGCTCGCTTACTGTATCTTACACAAGTTGTTAACAATTGCATGCTGTTAACATACCCTGATATCATAGAAATTTTTGAAACAATTAGTTAGTTCAATGAGAAGACCCTTTTTTATCAAATCTAATTCTGACATGTTTGTATAAAGTTGATTAAATGTTATATCATGCAAATTTAGATGAAGGCTAACGGAAAGTAATCTATACATATTAATTAACACTTTATTGTATTCGTCAAACCATTTATATTAGTACAGTGATAACAAGAAACACCATGCAATCACGTCGACTCGTCTAACCTAAAGCCCATTGGGACGGTGGCGTTTGATGTTTGTCTATGATCTTTCTTGTCGTTTCCTTAATAGTTTATTCTCTTATTGCTCTGGCTTCAGCCAAGTCATTGAGTACCTTCATTGTGGCTTTCTATGCTATTTTTTTTTGTATTATATTTACACGAGCATATTTGTGTTTTACTTATATTGCCTAGTAATGCTGCCTTCTTGGTTAGAGATTAGACCATGGCGGGGATTTCTTTATTTACACTGTCCTGTTTTAATGGGATGACAGTAGGGTAAGTGTGAGGTTTGGTGTACCCTAGAACCGGTTTAAACCCCAGTGGCCTACTTTGCCACTGAACGTTCTAAGACGGTAGTCCTATTGTCAACCCTTTTGTGATTGTGATATCGTTTACTTTTATTATTACTTTTGCCTTCTTGTTTGTCTGTTTGCGTTTGTTTCTGGGTTTTGTGGTTGACTGTCGTCCTTTCCCTGTCCGATCTTATTATATGTTACAAAACATCCGTTTATATCCCTGGCCTTAAGTGCCAACGTCGACTCGTCTAACCTGTCTTACCTACAAAACATCCGTATTTATCCCTGGCCTTAAGTGCCAACGTCGACTCGTCTAACCTGTCTTACCTACAAAACATCCGTATTTATCCCTGGCCTTATGTGCCAACACAAGCTGCATAGAGCTTATACTGCAGTTGGAGAATTTGACGTTATTTGTCTGCAGGCCCGATGTCGAACTAGAATACATAATAAAGTTGCCATCGTCACCGCCTGGAGAACATACTGCGTTGTTATCTGGGTCATGCTGAATGCAAAACATTACATTTATTAAATTTCAATGGGTGACAGATCGGAATTTTTCAGTGAAATAATCTCTTAATATTAATAACTAAATCCGAATAAAAAAGTAACTAACTGCGCCGTCATAAAGTCAATAAAGTGTTGTTGATGTCGACGTCGACGTCATTTGCCGATATCGTTAAAACAAATAAAACTTAAATCATACACAAAGTGATTTCTAATGAAAATAAAAATATAGTTAACATGCTGGGTTTGATTATTTGGACATTCTTCAGTCAATGATAGGCGTGTTAAGTTTTTCACTCACTCGCATACCCTCGTTCGTTAAAATAACCACACACCGATTGTCCTATAATCGATTTCAGCAGTTACATAATCTCTATATTATGGATCATGATACAGTGGTTGTTTCACATTTGTTCCATGGAATGAATATTTATTTAGTACTAAAGTGTTCAGAAACAAAGAGAATTTGATTTTATCAATTGTGTTTGTTTGTATGGTGTTTTGCGTCATTTTCAACAATGTAAGGTTACATATGACAGGCGATATTGTTTTCTTTGTTCTTGTGGTAGAGGCAGACCACACATCTTTCCTGGGTGGAACCAATACTGTACACCTCCCACCATCCGTAAGAATCGACACGTCCTGGCTTATAAGTCGAGCTCCAAGTGGGATTCGAACCGGCAGCGGTGAGAGGCGAGGAGGTTTACAACGCAACGTCGTTAACCATTCGGCCATGGAGACGCGTCATTATCAAAATCAATGTTAAAGGCAACATATTATTGTCGGCTGTTTTACTTTTGTCAAGGTAAGTATACATAAGCACAGGGTGCAACACTTTAAGAAGTACATAAAATAATCAGAGTGAGCAACAATTTAATACATATTGAAACCTAAATAAAAAAAAAATTGTAAAATAAATAAAAAGCAAATATTATATTTATAAATATTACATGTAGTGTACATGACATTACCTCACATGAACAGACTAAATAAAACCGAGTCTGCTATTTTGTATCTTGTTTGTTTTTATTACGTCCAAGGGATCCCCTTGTCAGTGTTTATTTATATTCACACTAGCGTTGGTTTAGTGCTGTGTGGGGGCCGTCAAAAGTCGTATTACTCACTGGTCCTATGTGATCATCAAGTCCAATCTTTGTATCTTTGAATTAGAATGTCGCTTAAGCAGGTACTATGAGGCGTGAGAGGTGTTGCAATATACATTACCTCTCATGAACAGACTCAATAAAACCGAGTCTCTTACTTGTATCTCTCGTTTGTGTGTGTTGCTTCCTTTAGATCCCATGTTCAGTAATTATTATTAAAGCAATAAGACATGTTAAGCTTATGTTTGATAGCTGCATACTTAATAACTTGAACTCACAGTCGATCCGAAGTTGTGCCCAAGCTCGTGGGCAAATGTCACATAGGATAGCGCAGAAGGTACATCAACACCATAGTTTAGTACGGTCACAACCCCAGAGTTCAAACTTTGCTGAACACCATCATATGTCTGAAAGAAAGAAATTGAAATGGGTTCGACAGCGACATCAGAAGGAGATAAGATGAATTCTGACGTTTTCCTTGAGACATACTACAATAATGTATTTTATTGCACCTGCAGAGAAGAGTACCAGTGCACGTGTAAACGCCTGTGTACTTCTTTATCTCGATCTCTGATTGTAAATGATAAATACATAGGTTTCGGTCATTTTCACATTTAGTTCAGTTTGTAAAATATATTTGTACGTGCATGAACTACGTCCACCTACATAAAAGTAACAACTTATCAATCGATTAATTACAATCGGTAGTAACCCTAATGTCGGTGCTTTATTGTTACTGTTGTTTAATTGTTCAACAAAAACGTTACTATACATATACATGTATAGGTTCCTTCAATTCAATTCTGATATTGGCACGATTCTGTATCAATGATTTCATATGTTTTAAACTCAAACAAACATGCATAATACATACGTGGCTGCAAATAATCAAAAGTAAGTATTATACTATACTGGCAAACTCATTAGGCATACACCTCAGACGTTTTCGGTTAATTTTTTGTTAACTTTCCAGCTTCGCCTTTGTCGAGATATCATACCAGGTATAATTATGTTAGTTTATTGATAACAAAATATAGAGTTTAATAACCAGTGTTTTTGAGATACGGGAAATATCACCCGAGGTAGAGAAATGGCCCCGATATAAGAACGAGTGCGGAGAACGAGTTCTTATATCGGGGACATTTCCCTACCGAGGGAGATATTTTCAGTATCTCAACAACACTGGTTATTAAACTATACATTACATAATTTAAAATATTTTATTAATATTTCTAATGACTCACGCCTTTTTACACCAGTTTGCACGAGAACGCCAAGACGACGTTACGTCATCCAAGACGACGTTACGTCATACAAGTGGAACCGGAACACTTCGTTAATTTCCGTAATCGTTATTTCCTAGTGGCGGAATCTGACGAAGACGTCGTAAAACAATCGGAACGTCATTTGGCATTCCCGCCACTGACGGTAAAGACCGAGCAATTTTCCGTACTGGGAAAGCAAACGAGTAGATATAGCTTTTCTATTCCCAGTATTTCCTATACAATTTACAAATCAGACAAGTATGTAATATAAAGGGTTACAGCATCCAGGAGTATGGCCATGCGGGTACCTTTTGCTCTCAAAATAGTTTCAAATGTGTTTCCACACAAACGGTCAAGACGTTCGTATGAACAATCAAGCGTCGAAGATGATCAAGACTATGAGTGTGATTTGTGTGCACCAGTAGACTGTACTGCGTACCAGACTACTTGGTCCTCGGTGCATACTAATTTCAAAACAGATAACCGATGGAGAGTTGCTGTACTAGCATACTTTAAGGTATACTGGACTTACCTTATATATCTCGCATACACCACCTGCATTTGCTACGTCACCAACCCAGGCAAGGCCCAGCACGCCATCGGAAAAGTCACGGTAAGTGAACAAATAAGACAGACAAAACGCGTCGTAGTTTTCTTGGGAGTGCATGCCAAGGAAGTACTCTACGTCAAAGTTACCGTTGTACTTGTAGCATGATGCGTTGGGGTCGTCGTATATTTTGATTTTTTTTATAATGAATCCGATATTGTCCGGTGAGCCTGATCCGTTAAAATCTGATTGTTAAATAATGCTTGCTTTATGATTGAATAAAGTGCACAATGTATGGTAATTTAAGATATTTCATCCAATATTTATAGGAAAAAACAGCCTTTCGTAAACTGTAACATAATGTAAATGATATGATTTTACAATCCACTATAATACTTAATGCATGTAACAACGCTAAAGGTAACATTTCCGCTAAAGGTTACAGTCACCTCTTCCTCTGAAGGTAACAACGATAGCGCTAAAGGTTATAAGTGTTCACGTTAACACTAAAGGTAACAACTGTCTACGCTAAAGGTAACAGTGTTTTTCAACAATACAGTTTCAATAACAATTGTGTAAAAACAGGTTATTGTTAGTTACTGAGGTACTTGATTCGATTACAACCGATACGACCCGTCTCAGCGTTGTGAGAGAGTATGGTGGTCTCCCACTCGGACACGTGGATTTCCCCCCGCTTTCCTTAAGGCTCGAATCCCACTGGGTGCTCGACTTGTCAAGTGTCGATTGATATGGATGGT
This sequence comes from Cyrtodaria siliqua, assembly GCA_037043455.1. Lineage (NCBI taxonomy): Eukaryota > Metazoa > Mollusca > Bivalvia > Adapedonta > Hiatellidae > Cyrtodaria > Cyrtodaria siliqua. The sequence goes on from JAWPHD010006346.1 coordinate 8,617, forward strand.
GGGAGGGGGAGGTATACAGAACTTACTCGTTCTACCTAGAAAAAATGGGTGGTCTGTTTGAACCACAAAACAACTCGACGGTCATAAATTATATCCGCAATTTTAAATTTGAGGCTGCCTTTAAATATATAAATAAAAAGAACGAGGTGGGTTAGGCGGGAGGGGCTGTTGTGCAGGTATACCTGTGGCTTCCAATCCGTAAATAATACTTTTGCTTGGGATGAGGCATGCCGATTTTATATGTCTATAATTAGATGAGAGATATCATATAGTAATCATGGTTAATACAGTGTAGGTAAAAACTGCTTCAGAAAACTTATACATTTGACGAACATCTCTTTCCTTGTGCACACTTTACTTTCCGAAATCCAGTATCAGGGCATTTTATGTTTACTTCAAAATTTCAAGATTAGATGGAAACGATTAAGCGAGCAGTTTTAATAAGATGACATAATACAAACTTGTGGAAACTATGTATATTCTATAGAAGCACAGTAATCATATTACAAAGTATATTACTATGTGCATATTTATGTATTTTCAAATAACTCCTCGCTGACAAAATCAACATGAACGGTAGAAATTATTAAAATTAACCACGCCACATTCAACAGTAAAAGCCAGATTATTGCAGACGAGTGCATACCACGTGTGTGGCAATTGATTAATGTAATATTTATTCGTCGTTAAATGTCGTTAATATATGTGTTTGAAATTCTTAAAGATGCTCATCGTTTGATGTTTTATTTTCAATTTTGATTAAAACTGAATAGCAGTTGTCAGAACATTAAACACCGTCTTACAAAAGGAAAGGCCAGATCACAAAAAGCTGTTATATAATTAAAATCAGTAGACAGTATCGTTGAATATATATTTAAATTAGGAGTACAAATTCATATATCATTTTTAAATGAGAAAACCTCTAGTACTTACTCTCCGAATATGGAGTCCCTTTCAAAAAACAACATTCGGTCCTGGTCCTGAGCCTCTCGTTCTTGGGTTTCGCCGCCTGTGCGAGGCTAGAGGCCTAAACTGTGTTCGCTCGACAGCCAGCAACGGGCCCAAAGGCGGGGTCTTCGGTGGTCTTCGAACCAGTAATCCCAGTTTTGGTGGTGGTCACCAAATTAGACGGTCCCCAGAGTCGTAGATACCCAGAGGTTGCAAAGATTCATCCCAATCGTATGGCCCATGAATGCCTTTATCATCGGGATTCTCCCCAATCATCACTGTTTCCGTGTTTTAAGGCCACTTTATCACTTACGCAAACTCTCATCGGGATTCTCCCCAGTCATCATTGTTCTCCGTGTTTTAAGGCCACTTTTTCACTTATGCAAAATCTTCCGATCGTGTGAAGTCGATAATTTCAGTATTTTGAAGCTTCCGATCTATATGAGAAAGTATCTATTTCTCGCTTCTTTGAAGTTCCTGATCAGAAATTGTTTCGTTGATATTCTCCTTTTCATCCCTTATTCGGATCCGCTGGATGGTTAGTTTATGAATGCACGAAAACCACTTTCACCAAATCCCGGAGGTCACTGAAATTGCCGAACATTTTTCATCTTTTTCGACCTGATGGGATCATCCCAGTTCTGATGTCATCGAATTAGGGATTTGGCCATGGTGGGAAATTAGTCTGGCAGTATCGATATCGACAACAACGACCAACATGGGGCGCGCCTTGGCCAGCCGACGTCATCCAAGTCACTGTCGGCTACAAGCCGACACACTGTCCTTCTTCCGCCAGTGATCTGAATACAAATGTTCTCGGGCAAGCCACTATTCTGACCGGATTTATCTGGCCACCTCCTACAACAGTCACCAGATGGCGTGTATTGGCCAGAGTTGGCTAGGGTTCAGAGATTAACTGCTGGAGTGTCCCTACCTGGCAATGGTGGGAACATAGTCTGGCAATATATCTAGAACAAGACTTTCCAGTTAGCTAGTACCGAAAAACCTTTTTTTTTCGAAATACGGCCAAGCTAATCTACCATCATGGTCAGGTATCCACATTCCAGCTGTAAATTCCCATCACATAGTCAACCCTTGACAAGACACTCCACGTGGTGGCCGTTGTAGGCGGTGACCCACTCCCCATCACATATTTTTTCTATTGATGTTTTGACCCATTACACGCGCTTGTGTCCGGTAGGGTGTTACACTAATCAATTGGCAAAGAAAATTGTTTTCATTGAAATATATGACAGGCAAAAGGGGGAAACACCATATCAGTAATTGAAAACGTTCAACCTTGCGAAAAATGCGGTAAAGGCACTTTGACAACGGCTAAATATCAAATTTACGTTGGTTGTGGGGGATCAAAATGCAAATTTACGTTGGTTGTGGGGCATCAAAATGCGGTTGTCAGAATTCTAAAGCCGCCCAAGATCAACTTTTTTTAGAATTATAAAAGGTTAATCTAGACCACAGGCGAGAGGAGCGAGGCTGTGGTCTAGAACGAGGTTCTGGACCAGAACGAGGCTGTGAAAATCAAAAAAAACGAGTCTGTGAGCCAGAATCCTCATTTTGTATACTATTATAATAATTGCTATTGTAACAGTAAGGCGTTTAGTATTACAGGTATCGACGTCATAGTTACTACAGGCGGCGAAAGGGTTGAAACAGGTGAACAATGAAGCCTATTGCAAAACCTGCGATAGTTAATTTTCACATTTTCTATCCTGGACAACTCCAAACCCACAGCGTATTCGGCGCGACAACAACTCACACTATCAACTAATTTCATTTGCACATCGATTCTCTTTTTTAAAGACGTTTTTGCTAAAGGTTTTGGACACATTGCGATAGTGCATATAATGTCCCTTTGGGAAAATCGCTAACATTGCGATAGGTACATTATTCTTAATTGTCAGAACGCCTGGAAATCACGTGCAGGTTGCAAACCTGCAGGCGCTTGACGTCGATAGCAGAATCAATTCAAAATCATCCGGAAATTCTCTCGATCACGTCTTTGGAGCGTATATCGAATGTATCCTGGTTTCCCTATTGGTTACGTCATACTAGCATGGCGCTCCTTAGATTCCTCCAAAAGACATTTTCAAGATCAAAGTTATCATTACAGTTTTGCAATCATTTAGCCGATGGCTCTATCTATAGTTTATTTACATGAAAGCAGTGATAAAACCTTCATATATATTGTACAAACATGCAACGCAAATTATACATCAACACGTGTGACTAACGGCTATATTGTTTGTATAACGACAGTGCACTATTTTCTGCCCCGTTGCATTTAGGCTAACAAAATGTCAAGATTTTGAACATACCGATCCGTCGAAATACACACGAGGCATGATCCCGAAAAGTGACGGGACTGACCGATTGAATGAAAACACTAACACATTAAGAGAGATAGAGAAGTCAGCTCCTTTTTTTGCTGAGTAGTGAGGGGTGGCAAAACATCACTAGCCCCACCATTGTCAGATTATTTATAGGTGTGCCTGTCCTTGCCACCCAAACCCGTTCCTAAGGCTAATATGTACATAGTATGATCGAAACAATTTCTAAACAATTTACACCAATAAATAATAAGTATATTAGTAGTGGCAGATTCAGAAGGTGGCAGAGGGGGAATGGGATCTGAGGATTCAAGTGTAAATCATGTTTTATGTGTTTGGCTATGCCTACCCCCTCCCCCCCCCCCCACCCCAACACCCACCACCAACCACACACACACACCCTTCCCCCACACACCCAGATCCCTTTACAAATACACACATAAATCCAGTATAAATCCTATTGTGTATATACATTTAGGATGTCCTATTGGTTAACTGGCGGAGGGACTATAAACCTTAAAACTACACACACACAAACACACATACACATATTAGTTCAAATTGTGTATCTGTCAGTGTTTGTATTATGCTTTCATCATTTTCATTGGAACAGTAGGTTTTGGAAAACGTTGTTACCTTTAGCGTTAACATGACAAGTTATTAGCTATAGCATTGTTGCCTTTAGCGGAAGAGGTGATTGTTACCTTTAGCGGAGTTTGTTACCTTTAGCATTGGAAATGTTACCCTTAGCGGCGGTTGTTACCTTAAGCGGAATTGTTACCTTTAGCGGAGTTTTTTACCTTTAGCATTGGAAATGTAACCCTTAGCGGCGGTTGTTACCTTAATCGGAATGGTTTCCTTTAGCGGTATTACAATGCCATTAAAAGTGCAAGTTGTTTATTTTGTGTTGGTCAAGATCGATTGTAGTTTTAAGTACATGTTAGCCATTATCCACATTATCCACAGCGCCATTAAAACTCACTAAAAATGTCAACAGATATCCGAATGAATTATGCACACTGTAAATCATATGAGAAAAACTCAAAGCGTATGCAATAAATTAAAATAAATAATAAATAAACACAATATGAATAAATATAACATGCCACATATTAAATACGTTTACACATCACATGATATGCAATATCATCTTGAGCAAGTGTCAAACCGAACATATGCATATTCATGTCATTTATATGATATTTAACTTAATGCAAGAACATGCTATTAAAGGGAAATTAAAGTCCAATCAAAAACTCAATGAAATATATACACAGCTGAAATATGTTTGCAGATGACCTACCAACACGTTTGTATATATCATTAACTGCCTGCACGTGCTGGGTAAGCTTCTCTATAACAGTGTCTACGTCACTTCCGTATTTTTTGTAGTAAAGATGGTCGGCCTGAAACATGTGATGTTATTACATATAAGTATTGAGAGGTGGTCAGCCTGAAAATCAAAGCATGGGGTAGAATGTACGTTGTGTTGTGATAACATGTCACAAATCGTGTGACATTAATGGAACAAATGAGAAATTGAGTAAAATGGACGAAATATGACATAATATTTTGTTCTTTAATACCGTGTCAAGTTTAGCTTCAGGTCCATTGTTGTTGCAGTAGAGTTAATATTCTTAAAACCATAATTAGTATTAGTATTATAAGTAATTGTTGTAACGACAACACAATGCTTATGAAAGTGTAGCATTACGTTTTATGTCGATGCGTATTGTCACGAAATAGATTACACTTAACCACAAAAGAATTTCAGAAATAAGAAAACAAATTCAAATACGATGGAAGTGGTGTTTAGGAGGAAATATGACAATCGTAAAAACATCTCGTGTGGGAGTAGAAAATGGTAAAATAAATATAACTAACATGGTAATTATCATAATGTCCAGTGCTTTTGTTTGACAGTGGGATATCATTATCTATATACACGACATAGTGTAACCTTGGTAGTCGTTTGACACATGTAATGTACAACATTCTTCATTTATGCTTGCATATGTTACCGATGGTGTTCACTATTTTGTATTGTAATACATGAAAAAATGAAGCTGTGGAAACAACAAACACAAACAAGAGAGAAAGGTAGAAGACCTGGTTGTATTGAATCCGTTCATAAGAGGTAATATAATAGTTCAATACCTCCCATGCCCTCTAGCACCGGTTTCGGCGATATCCTTCTTTAAAGCCACACATATTGGCTTGATGATCCCAGAGGACAGTAAGCAATAACAATACTGAAAGTTGTTACCAATTTAACGTAATACATTTCGGGCTGTGTGTTCACTGCTATCAATCAAGGAAAATGTGTTATGTTTTCGTCTAGGGCACGATTAAAACATTAACTGTAAACTATGTTTTAAAAACCGTAAAGTTATGGCTGAGCATGTTATCGATAGAGTTTAATACTGCTAGTGTAGTATTTGTATAACATATACAATATATATATATATAACACAGTGTATATCATAGCTTCTGGGAGTGTAATAAAGCAATGATTTATTTATCGCAATACACTAATTTAGCATACTAGTATTTGCAAATGAGGACCGAATCACTGTGTGTAATGTGGGGTGGGGGTAGGTACAGTGTAACGTTTAGTCTCAATTGTTTGTATGGTTTATCATACGATACTTCCATACACCTTAAATAATTATCGTTTTTGAAATTGTATTTCACGAAATGCATGTTAGTAAGGTTAAATTTGGACTAATGTGTTACATTATTTGTAGTGCGAACGCGTTACAGCCCCGTAAATTAGCTGACGTCATCTAAACAACAAAACGACGTCACACTGTCTCTTACACATTGCCACCCTTTATTAAATTCAATAAATTTAATAAACAACAATTCATGTAAATTCTCTCTGAGCGTATTTCCTAGTTCACGATTATGTCAAATACAGTGGATTTTAACATTTGATGCTTTTTAAAACAAAGGACGGCATGCAATGAATATCATGAACTATTGTTTGGGGCGCTTGTTTCAGCCAAAGGTTTTTGAGACTTTTAAGATAAAATTAATCTACTACCTATATAAGTTATATATCAGTGGAATAGACATTTCTAGTGGTAAATAAAAATACCTTACTTTTCAAAATCGGTTGAGAAATAAAAATTTCATGTGCGAAAGTTGATTTTGATGGGTCATTTTCAATGCAAAATTCTTCTGAATGAAAAATTCGAAAAATATATTTTTTTAGATTTTTTATTCAAAAATAGTTTTAAATTGTTGGATATTAGTACATTAAGACACCCTGAAAGTTTTATAACAAAATATCAAGTTTTACTGAAGTTATTTGACATTTTGTAATTTTCTGCTGTCCCACCAACAAAGAATTTACATAGGAAAAGCCCCATCATTTTGGCTGTAAAATATTTATTTCTCAACTGATTTTCAAAAGTAAAGTAGTTTTATTTACCACTAAAAATTCCAGTTCTAATGATATATGACTGATGTACGTATTATTTAAATTGCTCGAGTTACTGCAGAAAAACCTTTGGCTAAAACAAGCGCCCCAAACAATAGTGCAATACACTTCAATACGCATACGTATTATATGCGCCATGTAAAAACTATAAACAGCAACTAATGGATCATTGCATGTGTGTTTATTCGAAGAATCACTGATGTAATTAAACGGAGAAAATGGGAAAAAAATGTATAGAGCACGACTGGAAACGTGTTATCTGATTATAACGTTACCTGCATATACAGTTCGCATATAACTTTAGTTGGATCTATGGCTCGTTTATGACGCTTGTGCAACACAGGTTCCTTACTGTCATACCGCAAATCGTCGATAGTGTTGCGTTCATTTCTATATTTATGTTTCCATTTATCTGACTGATCGTTTTCGTAATTTAATGCATCATCGTCAACGCGTTTTCCTTTATCATAATCTTTTGTCAGGGCATGTTGCTTTTTAGCTAACTTCTCCTGTGCACACGATGTATTAGCAGGTTTGAAAGTGACGTCACTGAGAGTGTATATAAGTGTATGAAAGTCAAGTTCATCCGGAAAATGATACTTGGATCTCTCGATAAAGTACGTCTCATTAGCTGTATGGATGGTTCCCTCGAAATGCCCCTCGGTTGTTATTATGCCGTACACTCGTGATGATTCTTCTGAACATAAAGGAGTGTTACCGTTATTGGTTATATAACAATCTATGCATTAATAGGTTTTTAAAAAGATATAAAATTAGGTAGGCCACATGTTTTTTCACATTTTCAAAAAATCAAAGTAGATTTTTTTCATTAGAAGGATAAATTGTTTTCATAAGATGTTCAGTAAAAAAAAAATATTTTTAAAAAAATTGCAAAAAGTAAAAAAAAATAAAAATGAATAACAAAATTCTGCCCACCTTCTTTAACCCTTTAACCCCTTGCGCTCTTTTGCGCGACCCTTGATTGTAATAAATCTTATATATTCATGAAGAGGACATCTGCATCTTTGTGCACTCATGTGGGGGTCCGGACAAATGGTTTTCAAAGTATTTTTTAGTTTATGGTTCATCTTTTAGTATTTTTAGCAGACAAAAGTTGAGGGAATGTCAAAACATGCGGCCTACCTAATAACATGTCAATTGCATATAATTGGGTGTATGTATTATTTTAATACAAAATGAAATTACATGTTTGCCACACAACTATGTAATACGCATATGTGTGTGACTCATATATTTGTATGTGAAAGTTTGTGCTTATTCTTTACAATAAAAGTAATGCTAAAGACAAACGTGTCACGCATGACAACATTTTACACGTACACAGCACGTGTGAAAACCGATGAAAACATATGCAGTTATTTTTGAAAACTGTTCCCTGTACGATGTCCCTCAAACCGTTGATGAAATTAGCATAAGAGTGAGATTTGGTGCACCATTAAACAGGTTTAAAATAACACACCAATCGTCCACACTAGATGCGCCTTGTCCATAGACGACCTCTTCAGTGTGGTACCGTTATTGTTAATCCATGTACCTTTCAGTTTTGATGTCTTGCATGATGATTTAACTTTAATTTATTTTTCAATAATACAATGTTTGGTGGAAATGCGAGTTTTGACAGGCAGCGTTGTATAAAATATAGACTTCCAGCTCAACATTTTTTCCTGTGTGAACACGTATTTTGTTGTAAAAAGCTTGTGAAATACCATTTGTTAAATCAACTTTTGTTTATTTTTTTCAGATGAAACGCTTAGAGGTCCCTTTTACCTTCTTTAATGTATCCAGTATAGGTTCTGCTGGCGTCATAAGGAAAGGTTTGCGTATTAGTTTCTACCACAATATTTGGATGCAGTACGGATGTATCCCTTTTCAGTCGTGTAGAAAATGTTCTAAAACAAAAGGTATGCACAATAAAGATGGCGGTGTTGATTTACTCAATGTTTGTGTAATACCTAAACTGAATTAATCTCAAAAGGATATAAAGAGAAAACACTATGTTATATATATACCCTTATTCGCATTAACTTAAGATAAGTTCCAAGTTGGCCTTTCTATCACTATAACTATCCTTTACAAATGATAATTACCACTTCTTCTTTGAAAATGTTACATGGAACTTCTATATACAGGAACATTCTTTAGGAGTCTTTAGTCTTCTTGTAATCCTATTTGTTTAACCTTTCAGTGGTAGAGATATACATATCATAAGGATGCCTATGCATTATGTATAGTTGTATAGGCTGTATTAAGATAATTTTAAACTGCACACTACCTACACATTTACAGCATAGCCGATAACATATAACAACCATGTGGTGCGTTTACAATTCATTCATAGCAATGCTGCCTAGTTTGTTAGAGGCTATAACATGTCGGAAATCTCCTTATTGACATAGTCCTGTTGAACTGGTGTGACAATAGGGTAATATCGCGATTCGGTGCACCCTAGAACCTGCTTTAAACCCCCAACGGGCTTTTTAAGACGGTAGCCCTATTGTCACCCTTTTGTGCTTGTGATGTCTTATTTGACATCTTTAAAGTTGTTTTTTGTTTCTGTGTGTGTTTGTGGTTGACTGTTATCCTTGAATGCTACTTTTCCTGTTCGATTTTTATATCTATTTGTGTACTGACCGTTACAAGGCGATTACCAAATTATCAATATTTCTGAGTCGCCTTGCATCATGTATACTGTCATTTCTGATGATGGAGTTTTGGGTTGAGGAGCTTTATGCAGTTCGAGAATGTAGTTCCTTTAACTGCCTCAAGTATATTTTAATTTGATAAGGTGACTAACATGAACGTTATGAATACCGAATAATATAACTACTGATTGTGAAATAATGACATAATTGTATACAGTATAAACGTGTCTTTTTTGTAGATGTACTTAAATACTATGAGCAGTAATACACCAGTTTTTGGACGAGGAGCTTTACACACTTCGAGAATGCACTTTTCGAGCATGTAGTTTCTTTAATTGCCTCAAATATAACTTAATTTGATAAGATGACTGACATGAACGTTATATATACCGAATAATATAACTACTGATTGTGAATAATTGTAATTGTATACAGTATACACGTGTCTTTTTTGCAAATGTACTGAAATAATATGCGCAATAATACACGCATAACAATTTTATGAATGGAAAGTTTCAATAGCATACATGTAGTTACCCTGATGTCGAACATCTCATTAATATTAATTCATTTCATTCGATAGTGCAGTAGAAACCCGATAGTTATCCATTCTTTCATTCAGAACCATTAATTTCAAAATGTACAATCACTGACGAATCATAAGCAATCAATTAACACATTTTCCGCCCAAAACCAGTAAGCTAACCATGCCGCTCATGCGTCGTGACCTAGATAATGAGCTTTACCGTCAAATTGGGAACTAAAGGTCCGTAAACATTGTAGTTATTGTGCCTAGTACTTTGAGAAATAGTATAGCATCTACTATACATAAATACACAAGTTGATGAAAAGAATTTGTCACGAAGTGCTCCTTTCTACTACCAACAACAACAAGGTAAGCAAATCAAATAGTTTAAAGGGACACACGGCAATCTTTGCATTACGGTAAAAAGAAGAAACATCCAAATGTTTTGGCATTTACACATGTTGTGTTTATTTCCTTGCTTGAATTCAATAACAAATAATTATCTCACAGTGTATCAACAGGAAATCTATTGGAACATACCCTCGAGAACCAAAACCGACGCGGTTGCAACAAATAATTCCGCCCCAAGCATTTTCGAAAATTAGAAGAAGAAAAAAGTTCAATGATACTTCATCCCTTTGGTGGAATGTTATGCAGAACAATTTAAATAAAGGATGTCAGCAAGAAACAGTGCTTAAAAAAGTGTTTATAATAAAAAACGAGGCCCTTGAAACATTATTACTTTATACCCAGGACCAGGTCATTCGACCTTATTGTAGTTTTGCTCATCTTGACTCTAACAAGCTTTTACCATGTTTTAGACATGTTATGTTGTAAATAAAGCGTTTACTGCTATAGTGTTATCACCACTTATTAAATACGTTGATGCATTAATCAGAAGCAATGCAATATACCAGATACTGACCATACGTCTTTGTTTTTTTACAGTTGATATATTTTTATTGATATATTTTTTACTGCTTTAATTGTTGATTAACTTTGCAATAACGTTTAACCTTTCGTTTTCTTGTAGACTGATTTATATAGCTCAACTTCTCTTTCTAATCATTTTCTTTGTTTTCCTTAATATATACAACAAAATGTTTACAAACAGTATAATCAGAGTAAGACAGATTTAAAAGAGCAGCTGAGCTATATACCAATATTCACAAGAAAACGAGAGGTTACAAGATATTCTACATTTAACAGTATATGTTTATTGATTTCTGCTTACATTTTGCATGATCCAAGTACTCGCAATTAAAAAAGAGTTGAACAACACATATATCTACATACTCTGGATTCGAATACTTGCGCGTACAGGTAAGGGGTTTTCGCGCATACACGTTGCGCTAAATCAAATCTAAGAAAACCTAGTATACATATCGTTGTTAATTTATTTGTTTTGGGAAAAGTATTTAAGATAACTGGCTATTTCAAAGACGAGTTGAAAGACAATTCTGTATTTTATACAGTGATTTTGTTGTAGCTTTACTAAAAACGAACTAAATAACAAAACATACGTTCGTTTGACCGTATTTGAAACTGTGACAGTGACGTGACTCAGCAAATTAAAATATATATATATATATATACTTATCGTTGCTGATTTGCTTATTTTGGGAACAGTTTTTCAGTTAGATGACTAATTCAAAGAAACGTTAATAGCTAATTATTTTTTCTATAAAGTGATGTCAGTTTTAGCTTTACTGAAAACTAACTAAATAAAAAAATATTCGTTCGTTATCCTAATAATTAGAAACTGCGACAATGACGTGACACGGCAAATTGTTAATATACTCAGCAAAAATAGAAACGTCCCTCTGTTTTTGCTGGTATTCCCATAGGCCAGCTTTTGAGGGCATAGGGAAACTTAAACAGCGCTTTAATTAAACAATGTTTGATGTTTTTAGGCACACTTCACTGAGATCTAAATATTCCTTTAAACAGTTTCAAATTTCGCAAGCAATACTCTTTTATGGATGCTATGGAAACCTTAAAGGGGGGTAATTTGATGATTTTTGATAATCAAAAGCTGCTACCTACACAATCGATGTCGTGTTTTTCTGTGATTTTTTTCGAAAGCAACATATAGAGAATATTGTCTTGGATAAATTGAGGTAATGGTTTTAGATGTTATGTGTTTTTACCAAAAATGCATAGTTTAAGAAAAAGGGGGATAACTCCCTTGTGTCCTGAACTTTTCAAAAAAATATTTTGTCCTGAACTTTTTAAAATAATATTTTGTTTGGACTATTGGCGGTGGTCGATCTAATTGTTATATATGTAACACTTACATAGACAGAGCTACATCAGTTATAAAAGAGGGACGTCTCTATTTTTGCTGAGTATATATATATATATATATATAGTCAGATCGTTGCTGATTTGTTTCTTTTAGGAAATGTATTTAAGCTGGCTGGCCAAATCAAATACGACCTGAGAGATTATTCTTTATTCTATAAAATGATTTCTGTTTTAACTTTAATAAACGAAATAAATAAGATGATCCTATGTGTAACTGCGACAATGATCATGTGACTCGGCAAATTGTACAGATGCATGCATAATGATACATCTAAGTACATAGGATAACATTAGGTAACTCGAGTTGATTTTGGCTGCAGATGTGTTAATCTTGTTATGTTCAATCACAGAAATAATAGGTATGTGGTTCAATATAAACAGGATATTTATTTACTGGTAGATTGTTCCATATTGCACGCCTGAATTTCTAATTCACACCGTTCGAATATACAGTACGTTCGACGTGTCTGTGTCGGCATTTGTATTTTGATACAATTCAGTTTTTGTAACTATGTATGCCAATAAACAGGTATTTGTAATTGTCAATTAATATCAACTTTTGAGAACAAAACAAAGGCTATACAGAAGTCCAAGGCCATAAATCAGATCTTCACAATAATGGCAATACAAACGAATAATTATTTTGAATATCGAAACATAAATAAAACAGTATTTGACTTTTTAAAATGTGTAAACATGTTTATGAAAAATACTAGAGATCTTTTTGATGAATTTTCAATCAATTTCAACTGCGTAATTTGAGAACAAAACAAAGACTATACAGAAATCCAAGGACATCAACCAAATCTACATAATAATGGCATTAAGAAGAAATAATTATTTTGAACATAGTACAGTAAATGAAAGTGGAGTTAAATTTCTAGAATTGCATTCTCGATTCAAGCCGAAAACTGTAGAAAAATAAAATCAACACAGCTATCGAGTGTATTGTCGCCGTTAAAATACAAGTTATATTATGAATTCCATAATGTTTTCAATAAATTAAAAGACATACATGCATATTTAAGTAACTTAGCCCGATATTTGAAATAGATCGCGTAGTAGTATGTTAAAAATTCAGTTTTATGTCAGCATCAACTCATTACAGGATAATCGATCGCGTCAAAAATGGCCACCGCGCACCTGGTACCCTGTACCCTGTTGTTTACCGCAGAGTAATCAGGGAACCAGCTTATTCGCCATTCCACGGATAAATCGAGAATTAACCAGGGGCGTATAGGCAGTTTCAAATCCAGGGTACCTGTATATCCATGAACAACATAACTACATTTATGTTTCTTTCATACCACCCTGATATCTAGATACAAAGACAAAATGCTTCATTGCTGCATAATGACGAAACACTAAATTCAGTATCTATGTCAGGAATATATCATCTTGTCAAAATAAACAGCTTTACAATGTTCTACTTGAACAAAAAACCAGAAAGGCCCCGTATGGTTTCGGGGCAAACAATAACACCACTGCAGATCCCGTTGGAGGGACAAGCAGAGAGGTAGAAACCCCACGCCCAAATTCATGCTCACTTTATCATGTTTTGTTCATGCTCATAAAAGGTCTTCAATATGACCTTTTATTGTTGCAGGTGCCATCTCGCTCAAATCACTAGAGCAGTTTCAGAAAAACAATAAACGTGGCTCCAGCATAAAGGGAGTGTCTACAATAGAATTTGCAACAAAGAAATATAAACAGATCGGATAGGGAAAGTAGCATCCAAGGAGGACAGTCAACCAAATAAACACAGAAACAAACAGGTAAACAGACAAACAAGAAGGCAAAAGCAATAATAAAAGCAAACGACATCACAAACACAAAAGTGTTGACAATAGGGCTACCGCCTTGGAACGGTCTGTGGCACAGTAGTCCACTGGGGGATTTAAACCGGTTCTAGGGTGCACCAAACCTTACACTTACCCTACTGTCATCCCATTAAAACAGGACAGTGTAAATAAAGAAAACCCCGCCATGATCTAATCTCTAACCAACAAGGCAGCATCAAAAGGCAATATAAGTAAAACACAAAATGCTCGTGTAAATATAATACAAAAAAACAATAGCCTAGAAAGCCACAATGAAGGTACTCAATGGCAGAAGCCAGAGCAACAAGAGAATAAACCATTAAGGGCACGACAAGAAAGATCATAGACAAACATCCAACGCCACCGTCCCAATGGGCTTTAGGTAGGCGTCATCATAGGGTCCACAGCTTGTCCGGTGATCTTACAAATAAAGAGGAAAGCATAGATAGTGGCGAACTGTAAAAGGGTCCACCACCAAGCATGCAGTACGTTGCAAAATGATAGGGTCATAACCTCTTTTGATAAACATTTTAAAAAGTTTAACAAAAATAGTATGAAAGTGATCATGACCAATAATCTTACAAAGTTTATAAATCACATCACCATAGAAGTCAGGTTGTGATAGTCCTTGTCGCAGAAGAGACCTTAAATTACTTTGATATTTGGAAAGAAGATCAGGGTTACGATAATACAGTTTTGCAAAGGTTTTACGGAGTTTATGGTGACGGTAACCCTGATTGAGTAGCATTTTAGTTATACAAAGATTACGAATATTAAAGTCCTCAACTCGAGTAAGTACAAGCTCTTGAAAAACGAATAGGTTGAGACACATACACCCCATAAGAAGTTGCTCGGGGAACATCCCCATCCGAGTGGGGGTAATTAACAGTCAAAATTAAAATCATCTCTCTTGTCATAGATTTTGCTAATTCTTTCACCATTTTCAATCGAGAGATCTAAATCTGCAGTTCTGTAGGTTAGAAGGTTCTAGTCCCATTCTCCATATTTTTTATTGATGGAGGATGATCCAGGCATGTTCATTTCATGTGTTGGTGCGCCTTAAAACCCAATTCAATTCAATAAAACCAGATCAATCGATCTGTTTTATTTCCTTTGAACATATGCGCGAGTGTCTGATTTATCAACAGTATTTCCGTTATGTAACCATTCTTTGCTGGGTTGAACCAATATAGACACAGATTCTTCACAAGTACCTAGCAACGCATGTATCATTCAGCTCGCCTACTCCAGTACGAAAAACATCTCAGGTTCTAAGCAGCAACATATCATTTTAATACGCCACACCTTCAAAATTTAACATACCCTTTAACCTCACCAAGAAGACAGACACTATTCAATCTTGGCGACTCTCAGGACCTTCAGTCCTTTGATTATGTTTGGGATGTCGAATATTTTGCTTTTATACACCCTTGTAATTGTGTATTTTAAAACGTGTTTTGGATGACTGATTTCTGTGAATGCTGCATTTCCTGGAAGCCCAAGCATGCAAGTTTCAATTACAAAAACCGAGTCTGCTGCTTTATTGTCTTAATTGTGTCTGTTGCTCCCAAAAGATCACCTTTATCAGTACTTATTAACATTCACACTAGCCTTCGTTTAGTGCAGTGTGGCGGTTGTAAAATGTCTCCCCGTGCGAGGAATCGGTAGTGTTATTTTTACTGGTCCGTTGGGACCAACGAGCCCAATATAGGTGACTTTGAAGTAGAATACCGCTTAAGCCGGTGCTAGGGGACATGAAAGGTGTTGCTTCTTTCATTACTTCTCATGAACAGACTCAATAAAACCGAGTCTGCTGCTTTATTCTCTTAATTGTATTTGTAGCTCCCATAGGATCACCTTTATCAGTATTTATTTAAGTATTAGAGGCCGCTTTGTGTAAACATGATACATACTAATAAATAGCGACTTCATACAGTTGTTTATCCTTGAAGTTTGTGGAAATATTTTTAAATCTTTTTTAGTACTTGAGCTCAAGTGTTAGAATAATGACTGACTGGTGAATTCCAGACCATATGTGCTGTAAAACCTTATCGTACATATCGGGATGGAAATATGTTGACCATTGCGACTAGTCATTGTTTAAAACACACTTGCAAACAATTCGATTGAGTTAAACAATCTCTTATTCAAGTAATGAATGGGATTGGACAACGGGCAATGCATATATAAGACTTCTCTCGTAACCATCAAACACTTCGATTGAAGGTGTCAACGCACATTTATCAATAATGGTATGCAAGAACAAGTATCATGGGTTTCCGTTCAGGACATCCAACACTCGATATAAACAATTGATTGGAACCAATTCAGAGCTACAGTTATAGTTACACTTGAATTTCAAATTGCTATATAAACTAGATACCTATTATGATTAAAGGGACACGATACGAGACAGCGTGTGTAATAGCGACTATACGTATCAACTAATAACTAGTGTTCAATACATATTTCAGGCATAGTGTATTTGGAGGTTTGAGAGAGGATGAGGGTGGAGGGTGTTGATGGGGCAGAGAATGTGTATATAAACCAGTCCTATAAAGCACTTATAGACAAATCATTGAGAAAATGGTGTTCTTTTCATCTCTGTGTCGGATGACGAGTTTGCTAGACCAATATGTGAACAGTATGAAAGATATAGAGATTATTTAACTGATGGGATCGATTATAGGTAAATCGTTCACGAGGTGGTAGACGTGTGGTTCTTTTAACGTCTACCATTGAGTGAAGGATTTCCATATAATCGAACGCAGCAGTTAAAACTTCTGTAAAACCAGTTTTTTAACCGAAATTATTCGCTTTATTGAACGTTATCGGCAGATGACGTCGACGTCAGCACCATTGTATTGACGTCATAACTCAGCGTCACAGTTAGTTATTTGTGTGTTCGGAGTTTAGTAATTATTTTTCACTGAGAAATCCCAATCTTTCACTGATAAAAATGTAATAAATATAAGTAATTATATAAGTTTATTAGGCGAATCTTAGAAACAAAGGATGGCGAGGCACCGACAGAATATTCTTCTGATCATGTATATTAACCCGTTTTCAATAGCATTATGGTTGATTAGTTTTATCTCTAAACAGAATCTTAACGCTTGGCGAGGATGCAGCCATTTTCTTCATGACGTTTTTATGACGTCAGATAACGTTACGTACAATAAACGCCAAGGAATTCGTCCTGCTTTTGCTTCATCACTGCCGAATCATAAAGAATTTGTTAGGTGACACATTTATCATGCCAAAAATTGCAAAATATATCAGTACGATAAGTAGTCACTAGAGACATTAGATACATGGAGCGTATACGTATGCTAACTCACTTTCCGAAAGCATCGAATGTGAATGCGATGAAGGCGTCGGTTGATCTTCTAGATATGTGGTGTTGTTCGTGTAGACCTTCATGGTCGTAATACACTGGTTCAAACCTTCGCACATGCGCAAGTCTTTGAACATCTATAAATAGATAGAGCAAGCACCGATAATATGTAACGATTAGTAAAACTTACAATAGGTAGATTTGACATGCTGCACACGTTTGAACGATAGACGTATGCAGAAAGAAAACATAAATTTATTTTAAAATGACACACGGAAATCTGTTTTAAAACTCGCGTCGTCCTGTTAATTTTTTACAAAATTTGTTTTTTTGCAAATCATCTTTAATCATTGTTTAAATAGTCTCAAAGAAAATTGTTTTTAGACACTTGATATTTTTGTTTAAATTGCGCTAATAATAATGTGTAATACATTTGAAGATTAGTACGTAGAATAACGAAGACAAATTGAAAACTATAAATCTTATTTAAAAGTAGATTTAAAGTCAAAGTGATACTGCATTAATAACTGAAGGTGATACTTCTGACGTTTAATAACTTCTACAAGATTACCGTGTGTCTCTTTAAAAGAAGAAGATCAAAACACGTTAATATTTAATAATTATGCTATGCCACTCGTTAACGTATCTTCTAACATGTTTGCAGCCTTTATCACGATAGAGTTTTCTTGCACCAGTGAGCTCATGTCTTCATTTTATAGAGCTGCCATATTGCAATACTACGCTAAACATGATACCCCATTCATTCACATTACCCTGGTACCGGACCGACCTGTCCTAGTAATGCTGCAAGTCAAGCAATGTGTGCTTCTTTGAATGCAATCTTTGATGTTACTCGATTGCAGATTGAACGCACGACAGCCCGTATGAAAGGAGAACGCCATATCATGTATCTACCAGCGTGCAAAATTATATCTAAGTTATATGTTATACGTAATGATCATACAGCAAAGTTTGTGCCCTTAACGATCTTAAAGTCGTTAACAATCTTTTTATAAGACTTATTGATTATAGGTAAAATACACAGTCTATATTACAAGAAAAAGTGTTAGGATGCATAGAGTAGTTAAAACAGTGGCATACCTGTGCTGCATAGAATTAGATCCATGAGCAAAATAAATATAGCAATAACTGCTACACTTTGTTTTTCTGAGATATTCCGTTTTAGATAACGTCCAAAGTAGTTTATCCATTCCATCGTAAGTGTCATATCATTTAGATGGAATAGCGAAAGTCCAATTATTAACTTCCAACGCCCTCTATCTGAAAAAAAGAAAACACATGTTTGACAGAATAAATGTCTAACGGGATATGAATAATTTTTTAGAGTATTAAAATTAAAATATCCATTTAATATGTTCTATATTATGCTATGCTCTCCTCTTTTGGTCATCTTGCTTTCTCATTTATTTTTAATTTTTATTTTCATTTTCATTTCTTTTTTGAATTGGTGGTAATAGTTAGTAGTTTTAATTTTCTTGCTTTGTGTTCGTTCTACAAACGTTGTATGTTAAGACGAAACAAATCCACTGAGCAAGCCGGTAAATAAGCTCTTACAAAGACGATAGTGCTTTAGAGTCACTACTGCAAACAAAACACTTCCTACGAGTACCTAACTAATCTAGTCACTACTGCGTAACAAACAACGTAACAATTCCCTCACCAACACAATACCAAAAGAAGCAGTGCTCCCTAACCAAGAGAGTCACTACTCAATGACAAACAAAGCCACAACTGCCTGACCATAATAATTACTACTCTCTGATTAACACAATAACTACTACCTAAACTAAAAAGACACCAATTATTGACCAAGATAGTCCCTGGTTAACACAATAACCAATACCTAAACTAAAAATACACCAATTATTTACCAAGATAGTCGTTACTTCCTGAGCAACAAAGTCACAACTGCCGGACCAACATAGTCACAACATCCTGGTCAACATAATCACTATTCCCTGAACTATAACGACACCAATTATATACCAGGATAGTCGTTACACCTTGAGCAACAAAGTCACAACTGCCTGGCAAACAGTCACAAATTCCTGGTCAACATGATCTATACTCCCTAACTATTAAAGACACCAATAATTGGCCAATGTAATCATTACTCCCTGGACGACAAAACACACATCATTGACCAAGATAGTCGATACTCCCTGAACTACAATGACACTTATCATTGACCAAGATAGTCGTTACTCCCTGACCAACAAAGTCCTATATGCCTGACCAAAATATTCATTTCTCCTATATTACAAAGAAACTAATCATTGACCAATATAGTCGATAATCCCTGAACTACAATGACACTAATCATTGACCAAGATAGTCGTTACTCCCTGACCAACAAAGTCCTATATGCCTGACCAAAATATTCATTTCGCACACGACAACAAATACACTAATCATTGACCAAGATAGTCGTTACGACTTGACAAACAACGTCATAACTGCCTGGCCATCATTATCAGTACTCCCTGGACGGCAAAAAATACAAATCATTGACCAAGACAGTCGTTACTCCCTGACAAATAATGGCACAACTTCCAGGCCAACATAATCACTACATTCTGGACACAAAGACACTACTCATTGACCAAGAGAGTTGTTACTTCCTGACCAACAATGTCACGACTGCATGGCCAACATAATCATTACTCCCTAGATTACAGAGTCACAAATCATTGACAAAGATAGTCGTTACGCCTTGACAAACAAAGTCACGACTCATGACCAACATAATCATTACTCCCTAGACTAAGAAGACACAAATCATTGACCAAGATAGTCATTACTCCCTGACAAACAAAGTCACAACTGCCTGGCCAACATAATCATAACTGTATAGATTAAACGACACCAATTAATGATCCAGATAGTCGTTACTACTTGACAAACAATGGCACAACTGCCTGGCCAACATAACCACTACTCTCTGGACACAAAGACACTACTTATTGACGAAGATAGTCGTCGAGACTGCTTCTCCATCATAATGATTACTCCCTAGACTACAAAGACACTAATCATTGACCACGATAGTCATTACTCCCTGACAAACAAAGTCGCAACTGTCTGGCCAACATAAACATCCCCCACTAGACTACAAAGGCACAAATCATTGACAATGATAGTTGTTACGCCTTCACAAACAAAGTCACAACAGCCTGGCCAACATAACCTCTACTCTCTGGACAAAAAGACACTATTTATTGACCGAGATAGTCGTTACTCCTAGACCAAGAATGTCGCGATTGCTTCTCCAACATAATGATTACTCTCTGGACTACAAAGACACTAATCTTTGACCAAGATAGTCCTTAATCCCTCGCACACATAGTCACAACTGCCTGGCCAACATAACCATTACTCCATGACATAAAAATACACTAATCGTTGACCTAGATAGTGGTTAATCACTCATCAACAAAGTCACAACTGTCTGGCCAACATAAACATCAGTCCCTAGACTACAAATCATTGACAAAGATAGTCGTTACGCCTTGACAATCAAAGTCACAATTGCCTGGCCAATATAATCATTATTCACTGGATGACAAAAACACAAATCAACGACAAAGATAGTCATTAATCCCTGACAAACAATGCCACAACTGGCTGGCGAACATAATAATTACTACCTAGATTAGAAAGAAACTAATCATTGACCAATATAGTCGTTACTCCCTTAGGCAACAAAGTCATAACAGCCTGGCCAACATAATCATTACTCCCTAGACTACAAAGACACTAACCATTGACCAAGATAGTCGTTAATCCATGACCAACAAAGTCACAAATGCCTGACTAACATAATAATTACTCAATAGATTACAATGCCGCTAATCATTGACCAAGATAGTCATTACTCCCTGACAAACAAAGTCACAACGGCCTGGCTAACATAATCAATACACCCAAGACTACAAAGACAAAAATCATTGACACAGATAATCGTTACGTCTTGACAAACAAAGTCACAACTGCCTGGCCAATATAATCATTACTCCATGCATGGCAAAAACACAAATCATTGACCAAGATAGTCGTTATTCCCTGACAAACAATGATGAATCTGCCTGGCCATACTAATCACTACTCTGTGGACACAAATACACTACTCATTGTCCAAGATAGTCATTACTCCCTGACTAATAAAGTCACAACTGCCTTGCAAACATAATCGTTACACCCTAGACTACAAAGACACAAATTATTGAACAAGGCAGTCGCTACACCCTGGCGAACAACGTCACAACTTCCTGGCCAACATAATCACTTCTCCCTAGACTACGAAGACACTAATCAATGTCCAATATAGACGTTACTCACTAAAATACAATGACACTCATAATTAACCAAGATAGACGATACTCCCTGACCAACAAAGTCCTAGCTGCCTGGGCAACATAATCATATCTCCCACGAATAAAAATACACTAATCATTAACCAAGATAGTCGTTACTCCCTGACCAACAAAGTCATAACTGCCTGGCCAACATAATCATTTTTCCCTAGATTACAGAGACACTTATCATTGACCAAGATAGTCGTTACTCCCTGACCAACAATGTCACAACAGCATGGCCAACATAATCATTACTCCCTGGACTGCAAAGACACTAATCCGTGACCAAGATAGTCATTACTCCCCGACAAAGGAAGTCACAACTGCCTGGCCTACATAACCATTACTCCATAAAATACAACGACAGTAATCCTTGACCTAAATAATGGTTACTCCCTCATCAACAAATTCATTACTGCCTGGCCAACATAACCATTACACCCTAGACTACAAAGACACGTATCATTGACAAAGATAGTCGTTACGCCTTCACAAACAATGCCACAACTGCGTGGCCAACATAATAATTATTCTCTAGACTACAAAGACACTAATCATCGATCAAAAATAGTCGTTACTCTGTGAGCAACAGAGTCATAACTTCCAGGCCAACATAATCGTTACTCGCTAGACTACAAAGACACTAATCATTGACCAAGATAGTCGTTACTCCCATGCTAACAAAGTCACAACACTAACCAATGACGAATATAGCCGTTACTCCATGACCAACAGAGTCATAACTGCCTGGCCAACATATTCATTACTCGCTAGACTACAAAGACACTAATCATTGACCAAGATAGTCGTTACTCCCATGCTAACAAAGTCACAACTGTCTGGCCAATATAAGTATTACTCTGTAGACTACAAATACACTAATTATTGACAAAAATAGTCATTATTCCCTGACCAACAATATCGGCCTTGCCAACTTAACCATTACTCCCTAGACTACAAAGACACTAATCATTGCCATAGATAGTGGTTACTCCCTCATCAACAAGTCACAACTGTCTGGCTAAAATATCCATAGCACCCGAGACTACAAAAACACAAATCATTGACAAAGATAGTCGTCACGACAAAAACATACAATGATTGACCAAGATAGTCGTGACTCCCTTACAAGCAATGGCGCAGCTGCCTGGCCAACATAATCACTACTCTCTGGACACAAAGACACTAATGATTGACCAATATAGTCGTTACTCTCAGACCAACAATGTCACAACTCTATAGCCAACATAATCATTTCTACTCCCTAGACTATAAAGACACTTTTCCTTGACGAAGATAGTCGTTACTCCCTGGCCTGACAAACATAAGCATTACTCTCGGGAAGACAAAGCGAGTAATCATTGACCTTATAGCCGTGACTCCATGATCAGCAATGTCACAACTGTCTGACCATTATAATCATTACTCCTTAGATTACAAATACACTATTCATTGACCAAGATAGTCGTTACTCCCTGACCAACACAGTCACAACTGCCTGGTCAGCATAATTATTACTTCCTGGGCAACAAAGACATTAATCATTGAACAAGGCAGTCAGTTATGACTTTTTTGATCAGTGAGTAACAACAGACTTGGTCAATGATTTGTGTCTTTGTAGCCCCGGGAGTATTGATTATGTTGGCCAGGCAATTATGACTTTGTTGGCCAGGGAGTAACGACTATCTTGGTCAATGATTAGTGTCTTTGCAGTCTATGGAGTAATGATTCTGGTGGCCAGGCAGTTATGAATCTGGTGGTCAAGGAGTAACAACTATATTTTTGGATACTGATTAGTTTCTTTGTATTCTAGGGAGTAAGATTATGTTGGCAAGGCAGTTATGACATTGTTGGTCAGGGTGTAACGACTACCGTGGTCAATGATTAGTGTATTTTTAATTCAAGCAGTGACGACTATCTAAGTCAATAAGTGGTGTCTTTGTAGTCTAGGGAGTAAGATTATGTCGGCCAGGCAGTTGTAACTTTGTTGGCGGCCAGGGAGTAACGACTATCGTGGTCAATGATTAGTGTCTTTGTAGTCTAGGTTGTTATGATTATATTGGCCAGGCAGTTATGACTTTGTTGGTCAGCGAGTAACGACTATCGTAGTCAATGATTAGTGTCATTGTAGTTCAGGGATTAACTACTATATCGGTCAATGATTAGTGTCTTTCTATTCTAGCGAGTAATGATTATGTTGGCCTGGCAGTTTTGAGTTTGTTGGTCAGTGAGTAACGACTCTACTCGTCAATGGTTAGTATCTTTGTAGTTCAGGGAGTAGCGACAATCTTGGTCAATGATTAGTGTCTTTGTAGTCTAGGAGAAGTGATTATGTTAGCCGGAAAGTTGTGACCTTGTTGTGCAGGGAGTAGCCACTTCCTTGGTCAATGATTAGCGTCTTTGTCGTCCAAGCAGTATTGCTTATGTTGGCCAGGCAGGTGTGACGTTTTCGGTCAGGAAGTAACGATTCAATTGGTCAATGAATAATGTATTTTATTCTAGGGTGTAATGATTATACTGGACAGGCAGTTGTGACCTTGTTGGTCTGGGAATAACGACTATCTAGATCAATTACTAGTGTCTTCGTCGTCTAGGGAGAAAAGATTATGTTGTCCAGTTGTGACATTGTTGGTCAGGGAGTAAAGACTATCTTGGTCAATCGATAGTGTCTTTTTAGTCCAGGAAGTAATGATTATGTTGGCCAAGCAGTTGTGACATTGCTGGCCAGGGAGTAAAGACTAGCTTGGTCAATGATTAGTGTCTTTGCAGTTTAGGGAGTAACGACTATATTGGTCAATGATTAGTGTAATTGTAGTTCAGTGAGTAACGACTATCTTGGTCAATGTTTAGCGTCTTTGTAGTTCAGGGAGTAACGACTACCTAGGTCACTAATTGTTGTCTTTGTGGCCTAGGGAGTAATGATAATTTTGGCCTGGTCAACATAATCAATACTCTCTGGACACAAGAACACTACTCAACGACCAAGATAGTCGTTACTCCCTGACCAATAATGTCACAATTGCCTGTCCAACATAATCATTACTCCCTGGACTAAAAAGACACTACCGATTGATTACAAAGACACAAATCATTGATAAAGATAGTCGTTACTCCCAGACCAACAAATTTATAACTGCTTGGCCAACATAATCATTACACTCTAGACTACAAAGACCCTTATCGTTGACCAAGATAGTCGCTACTCCCTGGCCGTCTATGTCACGACTGCCTGGCCAATATAATCATTACTTCCTAGACTATAAAGACACCAATTATTGACCTAGATAGTCGCCACTCCCTGAACTACAAATACTCTAATCATTGACCACTGTTGTCGTTTCACCCTGACCAACAATGTCATAACGACCAAGATAGCCGTTACTCCCTGACAAACAAAGGCACAACTGCCTGGTCAACATAATCACTACTCTTTGGACACAAAGACATTACTCATTGACCAATGATAGTCGTTACTCACTGACCAACAATGTCACAACTGCCTGACCAACATAATCATTACTCCCTAGAAATTAACTTTCAATGCGTTTATAATAAATCGATGGAATTTTTGCGCGTAATTAAACGACTGCCTCAGCAACGCTTGTATAAAAGGTGACCCCACGAGTATTAACAATAGCAAATAATTAATAATCTTATCTTAGAGTGAAGTTGCATATAGATTTAAAATGTACACCGATTTTGTTTAATTTCAAATTAGACACAGAGGTTTCCATGCGGTAAACCAACAACCCTTGGATAAAATAATCGCTGTGTCATGAACGAAATGGTAGCTAGAGCGTGTAATGATGTTATAGACTTCAATGATCGAAATCAAGTTATTACAAGTAAACTTCTTCAGCAGGGTTTTCGTTATCACAAACTACGTAGATCTTTCTCTAAATCCTACCGCCGCAACGAGTGCCTGCTGGAAAAGTACAACACCAACCTTAAAACACTTCTGCGAGTAGGCATATCACAACCCTCATTTTATGAAGATGTGGTCTATAAACTTCGAAAGTTAAAGGGGTCAGACGGGTTTCCTGACCGATTTACAAATTTAATCAGGAAGTTCGTCAGAAAAGGATATAACCCTTTGGTTTTACAGTGCACTATATGTTTAGTGATTGACCCCTCTACAGTCAGTCATTACGCTTCACTTTGCACTTGTGCGATGACTGGACTACCTCTTTGGACTCTATGATTGTACCTACTGAAACCCCACCTAAGGGAGGTGGGTGCATGAGCTTTCGTCCCTCGAGTTTTCTGGTCGCACCCTAGATTGGTTTTCTCTTTAGCTGCAGCTACTATAGTTGTTCAGTACGATTCTGGATACCTCCTGAGATGTTTTGTTTTTTTGTATGTATTTCTTTAGTTAGTTTCTCTGGATGTGGACTTTATTGTTAGAGAATTCCTTTTGATGGGATGTAGTTTTGTTTACACTGTATTGTCTATTTGGGCGCTGAAGACAGGATAATAACGAGGATTGTGCGCATATAAAATCGATTCAAGCTAACCAGTAGGCCTTATTGCCTACTGACCGTTCCAAGTCGGTAAACCTGTCTTCACCACCCTTTCTGTTGTTTTTTGTCTCTTTCATTGTATTTTCAAGTCCTTGTTTGCAGTACAGTGCGGACTTACGATGTCATTGCTTTCGGACGCTGTGGTTTCTATAGGACCCTATATCTCATTTTTGGGATCAACGATCCCAGTATAGGCGGTTTTCAAGTAGAATACCGTTAATGCAGGTGCAAGGGGCGTGAGAGGTGTTGCTTTCTACGTTACCCCTCATGACCAGATCGATAACATGAAATATGTTACTTTTTCTCTTTTGTGTTTGTTGCTTCCAAAGGATCAACCTTATCAGTATTTATTCAAACCATTATGAAAATTTTGATTTTATGCAAAATATATTTCGAAACTTGCCATATTTAATCTCAAATATAAAATGTATGGTCAATCAATTATACAGTTGCACGAACTGTTTATATACAGAGAACTAC
Source organism: Cyrtodaria siliqua (assembly GCA_037043455.1). Lineage (NCBI taxonomy): Eukaryota > Metazoa > Mollusca > Bivalvia > Adapedonta > Hiatellidae > Cyrtodaria > Cyrtodaria siliqua. Next base: position 35,387 of record JAWPHD010006346.1, read on the forward strand.
CACCACAAAAGAACATGCATAACTGTTATTATACCGCTTCGATATGCTCCATGAGACTTCGCAGCAGTAAACATGGTAAACGGCGAGTTAGTTTCAAGCATAACTAAACAGAACTAACTATGAAAAAATGTTACACAATAATGATTCTACCCAGAAAAAATGTTGGTGGTCAGCCTCCACCACTTACAAATCGATCGTCAAAAATAGCCTTACTTGTGCTGTAAATGACGTAACATCACTTCAAGATGAAATGAAATATGTTCTTAACGACAAAATAACAAATTATATTTCTATTTCATGTCATTTAAACGAAGTAAATGCAGAAAAAAAAGATAATTTTGCGATCATAGGTTCAGTATTGAGAAATTGCTATTTTAACTCAACATAACGTCTAAACTGCTTGACTGATTAAATAAACTAAGACTCATTTTCTTAGTTATTTCCAAGCCAAAAGGAAAGTAGTTGTTGTATTGGCTGTGAAAATAAAACTCTATATTTCAAAGTGTGAAATAACTCTATTTTACTTCCTAAAAAGCATTTTTGCATCTTATACTATTATCATCTTCTACGGTTTTAATATCTTCAATCTGTTAAACTATATGTATTGTTTTAGTTGTCCTTGTTTGAAAAACACATACCTTGAAACGTTGCATCATAGATGTATGTATTCGATGTATCCCTCTCTCTGTCGAATATTAACGAACATATTGAGTTCTATTTAAGTATCCCACATTTTGTTTTTCCATTGCCCACGTGTAAATCCATTAAATTAGCTACAGTGTAATACTTGTAATCCCACCAGTGTCAAGAACTGTTTATCCGATACTTTGTCTATTGTAATATTGAAATGCATGTTTCAAACGTATTGATTGAAAATCTCAGTGGAGTGAAATGAAGTGGTTACATTCTTTGTATGTGGGTCTATTATGTAACCCTTACTGAAGTATCATCGCAGAGAACATGGAGAAAGCGATACAAACATACACTAGCTAGTTGTCAGTGCTATTATAACGTCAATTCTTCGTGATTAATTATTTAAAATATATGCTACCTGACAGATATGCTGACTAGTGTATTATGTATTTTTTAGAACTATATGGCCAATATCTACAGTGTCGAGGGCTATATTTACGTCGTCCAGTACGTGATCCGAGTAGTAACGTTCATACTCCATCCAGTCCTTTCTCCAAGAAGCTAAAACGGGGTTGACAGGGGTATGAAATAATACTTCATATCGGCTTAAACAGTTTGCCTGTTGTAAAATTCAAACATTTATTAGGTAATTTTAAACAGGTTATTGCATGTGTTCAGTAAAACCTTTTTTAACCTTGTTTATTGTCGAAAAATCGGTTATAAAATCCTGCTAATATTTTTACTTCGTTATTAACTATTCGTCTTGGTAAACAAATCAATCAATATAATTATCCATTTATGTTCTTGTCATAATTTAGCTACTGAAAAGGGTAGACATTTAAATATAGAAAGAAATATGAAGTTTTGTCCTTTATGCTATGCTAGAAATCTAATCAGTAACTCAAGATGCATTTCACTTTATGATGAATATCGAAGTTTATTTGTCAGAGCACATTGGCTGGTTGACAGATCTTTGAATATGTTTTATCAACTTATGTCATGTACAAATACTAAATATATCTTATCCATTGCAAAATGTATATATAGATCAAACGAAAAACGTAAACTGTTTATCGATAGCAATTTCTTGAATTAGATAAATATTGAGTTCACATGAAGAATGTTAAGTAGATATTTAATATAGAGAAACGTAAAGTTTCTACTTAATTTGTTTATACCTCGTCGCCAGTTGGTTAAGCAACGGTGTGCATAGTTTGTAAAAGTTGACAGCTGTTGGCTGGATCGCTACTAGCTTTTACAAATATATTGATTTTCCTTATTTTATATTTCTGGTTTTGTGGTTATAGAGTAAACTGTCAAGTTTAAAAAAATACTTTTAATATCCAATATCTTGTCTATCAATTGTTTTTTAGACAACATGAAGGTTCATTCCAGTTGAAAATGTGTTGATAGAAAGTATCATACAAGCCTTAAGTGGTTAGTACATTATGTAATAGATAGAGTCTGGTTTCAGCGAGGTGGCCTTTTTAAACATCGAGATGGGCGTAACCAATGACTCTATCTTTTGTAGCAAGGGGTACTTAGTAACACTGTGATGTCATAGTGATCGTACTCTAAATTCCAATATCCGGTAGTTGTAGTACGGTATAGCCACGCCCCATAGTTACCCTAAATTAAACGATTAAATACTCTGCATTCATCAAACAAAATGTCACCGACCATGCTATAACTATAGTTGACAATGTATTTACAAGCACATTGTCTAGACAAGACAACCTTATTCAAATTCCATCTGTTGAATTTGCTTTTCCCTTGTAAGTGTCGTTTGCTTGGTATATATGATTTTAGTTGACTGTTTTCTGTGAATGCTGCAATTCCTGTTTGACTTTTATACCCGCTTTTGCCATACTTAATTGTATTGCTGTGCTTGTTTTGAAAACCAGTATAACTTATATAATGTCGCATACCAACAACAAAGCTAACCACAGCACAGCTGTCTAAGAAAGTGTGCAGTCTCTATTATGTCAGAAGAAACAAAATCAGTAATTATAAAAAGGCCGCCCTAACAAGAATTAAGGGCGGCCTTTTCACTTTTTCTTAGACGGTTGTGGTGTGGTCAGTTGCTTATAAATTAAATAAATCTTCAAATGTTTAATCGTATCTGGAGAAAAACTATATGTATTGCAATGTATCGAAATAAACCAAAAGGTAATCTTGATCGTCTAGATAGATCGTGACGTCAACAATCGACAGCATCAGACAATGACAAATAAATAGGGCCACCTTGAAATGGAACTGACATAAAAAAAATATATGTATAGTTATGTAAACATATTATTTTGAAATTTGATCTAAATTCGTTTTGCAACAGAATCGATATTTTGAGCCATATAATTTGTTTCATTCGTCCTAATTATATGTATGAAATTAAGATATATTTTTAATTTATATTGAAATTAGTAATCGTATAATGGGTGTCTCTTACATCTTCTCTACTATTTGTGCATTTACTTGTTTCGCTATTTTTTAAACGAATACGTTTAATTCTACCTTGATTTCTGCGAGAAATTCTGCTGAACCAAACAAGTTTAGCACGATATTTATTGCCATAGATTAAACATATGAACATTGATATAAATGTATAAATATATCAGAAATACTACGTAAGGATGTGATTTTCCAAAAAAAAGTGTAATTCTATTATTTTTCTAAGCGAAGTGCCAGAATTTCTTACCATTTAATGTTTGGCTTTGACAATAATTGCCCATTATGTCATTGTTTGAAACCACTGAGTTTTGTACACAAAAGATTTTTATTCTCAAACATTTAAAATTTCGTAATTGTAAATTACCCCCCCCCCCCCAACCCCCCACCCCCCACCCCCACCCCAACCCCTCACCACAGCAACCTTTTTTAATTGAAATGAGAACCCCCTAGATAATCTATAAAAGTATGCTCTCATCATATTTGCTTTATTTGTATTTCCGATTTTGTTTACAAATGACTTTGTAGCATTATCATTGGTCATGTCTGTCACTTTATCAATGGCCCCAAACATACACGACTTTATATCTCGTCTATGGAAGTGACATGCATTTTATGTGATAAATTTATTTTGCTCAGTATATTACTTCCTGCCCTGTGCAATTGAACATGCAGGTGTAACAATCGGTCATCCGGTAGGAAGTACATTCAATTTCTAGACAAAGACTCGCATTGATCGGGAATGTATTGATTACAAATCTCAGACGACAGTTGTCAAGTTGTTGTATTATTTGTAGATGCAAGTGCTCTATTCCTGTCTGATATAGTTGATCTTAAAAGTCACTGGCAGGGTTATCAATCTATTATATATTTATTATATAGCGCGTGTTATAAATAAGGGTTATTGAGCGCGTTTTCTAAAAAATGGGTTATTACCGCGCGTTCGAAATAATCGCTGAAGACCTCGTGTGCTTGATTGTTTACGAGTATGTGATTCTACACTAATAAACCAAGTGCACACACTTTAAGAATGGAAATTAAATCTTTTTTTATCTATTTAGTTTATTTGAGTGAAAATTGTTCCGTTTTCTTAGTTAATGATCAATGTTCTAGTTAGTGGGACAGATGGTAATATTGACGAAAGTATCTGCTTTAAACAATCTTAGAGCCTGAACATGTTGCCACTGAGTCTTCAAAGACGGTACTATTGTTGTCAATAATTTTATTTTTGTGATGTCGCATAATTAATTTACATAAAGTATGTTTGTTTCTTTTGAAAGAGTGTTTTTGATTACCTGTGTTCTGTGAATGCAAAATGTACCGTTTGACTACAAATCATAGTATTATTACTTGCTGATCCTTTGGGATCACCAAGCCCAATATGTGTGGCTTAAAAGCAGAATACCGCTTAGGATGGTGCTAAGGTGCGTGGAAGGTGCTGCTTCTAACATTGCCTCTCATGAATAGAATAAAAAAGCAGTCTTCTACTTTTCTCTCTGTATTGTGTTTGTTGCTTTCCAGATTGGAATTAGTATTTTTTATATACCTACTTCTTTGTTCTTCGTCTAAAACCGGAGTACTCTTAGATTTCTTTTAAACAGGACGTGTTTAGTTGTAAAAAATGTATGGAAGAAGAAATTATCGCCGAACACGATACATATAAACAAATATTGCAGTCATGGTTTGATTTGTTCATAAAAGGTGGTGGAAAGTGCTAGCTACCGTTCACGCCCTCTAGCCCAGAACTCAATACAGTCCACACTCAGTATCTCGAATTTCAAGGGACCGGAAAAAAAGTTCGAGTTATCCGAAGTTCGAATTAAACGATTATGGCATACTTTTTTTTTTTATTACCCCACCCACCTGTTTTACACTATGCATATACGTGTCTATATTGCAGATATTTGCCGATTTTAATGAAATAAATGATTTCTTTCTTCATATATGTTTATGAATATGTTTCTTTACAGTTATAATTCACATCCAATAGGAAGATGCAATTACATTAATTACTTACTGTTATTATCACGCTCAAATTTGAGACACACTCACTGTAGCATTCTACTTTCGTTTTGTCAGTTTGTATATTCGGGCATTTCATGTTAAAGCAGTATAAGAAAACGTTTTGGTAATGAAATAAATCAGCAAAATATTTATGATTTCATAATTTATTAAAAACAGAGAAAGGCATATATACAATGAAACAATGTTTTCAATATTGTCACAAATGCATTTCTATAAATAGACATTTAGATTTACACAGACAGTATATCGATTATAAGAAATCATATCTAAACGAAACAATTTACAATATTCAGGTCTATAAGTCTATGTTCTTTCGGTGTTTTCACTATCTACTCTCTTACATTAAACATCCGAATTTTATAGCAAAAAAACAGAACATTGACAACTGCCACTCATTAATTAATTAGTTATACGTTTCGTCCATGTCATATTAGTATAATTATTATAATTGTTTTAACCCACGCGATGGCCATTGTTTTCAATTAGCGTAAACAAACTTCCTCGTTAACAAGCCTTAATTTATCATGAAAAATCAGAGACAACACAAGAAAATAAATTAACAAACATGTCACCATGATTTATTTGTTATTTGTCAAATCATCTCAGCAATTATCACCTTTTGTTTGCTTCGCAATCAACTTCGACGCCGGCTTGTGTTCGATCAAACTTGCATTTGACACTTTAATTGAACTTCGAATTAGCGAGAGTAAATTAATGTATAGATTCGTGTTTGGGACCAGAAAAATAGTTCGAATTATCGAATAATTCGACTTATCGAAATTTGACTTAAAAGGAGTCAAACTGCATAAAAATAGAAGGAATAAAATCGGGACCGTGAAAAAAATTCGACTTAAGCGGAAATTCGAAATAAGCGAATTTGAGTTACTGAGAGTAGACTGTATTTAAAATGTCAATAATACGAAATTATGAGCCATCCCGAAGATTGTATGCTTATGACTGAACATGGACACTTCATTGTGGTATGTGCATATCATTCCATGGCCAGCGGCATATGGTCCTAGTTTCTAACCAAATGCCCTAAACGAGAAAGCGATGGACTTAATATCCTTCCAAATACACGCATTATTTAAACAATAATTATATTGCTAAAATTAGATTTAAGTAGTTATCGTTTTTTTATATATATAGTTAGGCAGACATCATCGTTGGGTCTTCAATCTGTCAATCTCAAAGGTTACGTATGTTAACGTTTTCAATTAGAACACAGCGTTTGCCGACAGAATTAGCATTCTATTATTTTCCTTTACAGAGCTTATATATACTGGAGATCAATCGCACCAGTAGATTATATAAGTGTTAATTTTATTGCTAAAGTAATTATAATAATAAGTGCAAAAGGATATTAATTAACAATTGCAAGAAGTAAATATTACGTTATTCCTGCAAGATAACGACAGAACATACACAGCTAGAGTTACAAATCACGTCATCTTGCTGAAATAACATGACTTCAGCATGATTTCCTAGAAACGGTAAAATAGTTGGACATACCCAGTACTAATTTGTATGATTTTTGTTTTCTACCCGTGTGACATTAGTTGAACACTATACACTATGTTTAGTATTTTTTAGACAATCGGTGTTTGCAGTTGTTAATTCATATCCTTTAATTTTAATTTGTTTAGAGTTAACCGTGAATTTGAAAAAAATACTATTAGGTTTAATATCCATTACTTTGTCTGTTGTTTCTTTAAACAAAATGAAAGTGCCTTCAAGTTGAATTACGTGTTGAAAGAAAGTCTCATGTAAGTAGTAAGTGGTTAGTACATTAACTTTAGTTGCCAATTCATTTATAGGCACAATGTCTAGACAAGACAGCCTTAGTCAAATGTCATTTGTTGAATTTGCTTAACCTTGTAATTATCTTTTGTTTGGTATGCGTGATGTTTGTTGACTGTGTTCTGTGTTGGTTAACCTTGTAATTATCGTGTGTTTGGTATGCGTGATGTTTGTTGACTGTGTTCTGTGTTGGCTAACCTTGTAATTATATTTTGTTTGGTATGCGTGATGTTTGTTGACTGTGTTCTGTGTTGGCTAACCTTGTAATTATCGTTTGTATGGTATGCGTGATGTTTGTGGACTGTGTTCTGTGATGGCTAACCTTGTAATTATCGTTTGTATGGTATGCGTGATGTTTGTTGACTGTGTTCTGTGATGGCTAACCTTGTAATTATCGTTTGTTTGGTATGCGTGATGTTTGTTGACTGTGTTCTGTGATGGCTAACCTTGTAATTATCGTTTGTTTGTGGCTAACCTTGTAATTATCGTGTGTTTGGTATGCGTGATGTTTGTTGACTGTGTTCTGTGTTGGCTAACCTTGTAATTATCGTTTGTTTGGTATGCGTGATGTTTGTTGACTGTGTTCTGTGTTGGCTAACCTTGTAATTATCGTTTGTTTGGTATGCGTGATGTTTGTTGACTGTGTTATGTGATGGCTAACCTTGTAATTATCGTTTGTTTGGTATGCGTGATGTTTGTTGACTGTGTTCTGTGATGGCTAACCTTGTAATTATCGTTTGTGTGATATGCGTGATGTTTGTTGACTGTGTTCTGTGATGGCTAACCTTGTAATTATCGTGTGTTTGGTATGCGTGATGTTTGTTAACTGTGTTCTGTGATGGCTAACCTTGTAATTATCATGTGTTTGGTATGCGTGATGTTTGTTGACTGTGTTCTGTGATGGCTAACCTTGTAATTATCGTTTGTTTGGTATGCGTGATGTTTGTTGACTGTGTTCTGTGATGGCTAACCTTGTAATTATCGTGTGTTTGGTATGCGTAATGTTTGTTGACTGTGTTCTGTGATGGCTAACCTTGTAATTATCGTTTGTTTGGTATGCATGATGTTTGTTGACTGTGTTCTGTGATGGTTAACCTTGTAATTATCGTTTGTTTGGTATGCGTGATGTTTGTTGACTGTGTTCTGTGATGGCTAATCTTGTAATTATCGTTTGTTTGGTATGCGTGATGTTTGTTGACTGTGTTCTGTGATGGCTACAATACCTGCTTTTGACATACTTACTTATATTGCTGTGCCTGTGTTTACAACCAATATCACTTATATAATGTCATATACAATTGTAAAGGCGGCGTTTTCGATTACTGATTTTGTTTCTTCTGACATAATAGAGATGGTACATTTTCTTAGACAGTTGTGGTGTGGTTAACTTTGTAGTTGGTTATACATTAACTAACATCTTCAAATGTTTAACCGTATCTGGAAACATACTTAATGACCGTAATCATTACGTTGTACCGCCTTAATTCCATTAAGCGATGGGAAAGCGTATATTAAAAAGATTTTATAAGGGTTATTTCAACAATAAAGCATGTTTAAAAACAAGTTGATAATCGTATCATGGTTGTCTCTCAGCATGTTTAAGCCGAAATTAAGGTTTATTTCATACCGCATCCAACCCCGTTTTCGCTTCTTTGGGAAGGGATTGGATGGGATATGAACGTTAATACTCGGACCACGTAATGAATGTAGTACTGTTTTACATTTGGCGAGCTATTTCTTACACAGCTGATTCCTTGGTTAACCTATCGAATACAGGAAATAGTAACATTCACCTTCTAGACAAGAACGTTGATGATTGTACTGTTTAAATCATTACGTGGTCTCATCTTAATTCCATTAAGCGATTGGAAAGCTTATATTAACAGGCCTTTATAACGGATATTTCGACAATAAAACGCGTTTAAAACATTTGTACTGTAAACTTCGATAATCTATTTAAAATTAACAATCAAAATGTTTTAATTTTACAATATGCGAAATTTTTAAGCCGAAATTAAGGTTTTATTTCATACCCCAGCCAACCCCGTGTTCGCTTCTTGGCGAAGGGGTTGGATGGGGTATGAAAGTTAACTCTCGGACCACGTACTATTAAGTAAAATTAACCGCCTGTAGTTGCAATTTGATAATCGTAAAATGCTTGTCTCTTACATCTTCCATGATCTTGTTTGTGTTTAATTACTTTTTATGTTGTTTGTGTGTGGTGTGTGTTTTAAACGAATACTTTTAATTCTAAATCTATTGTGTTCGGGCAAGTAGTACTTCCTATTCTCTGCAATCGATCATGCAGGTGTAAAATCGGTCATCCGGTACGAAGTACATTAATTTCCAAGACAGAGACTTGTGCTGATCGGGAAATGTATTGATTATAAATGTTGTCAAGTGGGTGTATTCTAGGTAGATGCAAGTAATCTATTCTTGTCTGATACACTTGATCTTAAAAGTCACTGCCTGGGTTATCAATATCTAGTTTATTTATTACATGACTGTATATAGCTCTTGTTAAAAAAATAATGGGTTCTGGCCGCGTGTTATAAATAATAGATTATGACCTCTTGTCCTAAATAATGGTCATGACCTCGAATTCTAAATAATGGGTTATAACCTCGTGTTCTTGAATGGTTACTAATGTGATGTTGAACTAATAAATAAACCAAGTGTGCAAACGTTAATAATCGTAATTAACTTTAATAACTTTCAAGTATCTCTTTAAGTCATGTGTGATACAAGTATTCCGTTTTGTTTGTGAATGATCGATGCAAATGGGGAATGGTCTGGTTCATCTGACACAATGGCAATATCGAAGAAAGTATCTGCTTTAAAAAATAGTGCCTTAATGTTTTATTTAATGTCATTTTACTTTAAAATTAAATGGAACTATTTAAAAAGAAAAAAAGGCAAGTACAGTTTTAATTGCATTGTATTGTCTCGTACAAAAAGTTACTAGCATAAGTGTTGATAACTGTACACAGTACACTCAGTACCTAGACCATTATGCCAAAATAAACATATTTACAATACAAGTGAGTTTTTTCTCAGTTAATTTCATCTTCAATACAATATCTATAAGGCCAGTGAACATTGTGCCACTGATTATTCACAGGCGGTGCCCTTTTCGTCAAGAATTGTCTTTTTGTGGTGTCGCATAATCAATTTATATATGTTTTGTTAGTTTTGAAGGCGTTGTTTGGTTGACTGTGTTCTGTGAATGCTACATGTCCAGTACAACTACAGAGAAATAGTCTTATTAGTGATACTTTGGAATCTCCAAGCCCAATAGTTTCCCCATCTCAATGGATGTGGACTTTGTTGTTAGAGATTTCCTTTAGATGGGATATACTTTTGTTTACACTGTCTTGCCAATTTCAGCGCTGTGTACAATCATAAAATCGATTTAAGCTAACCGGTGGGTCATATTTCCCACTGACCGTTCCAAGTCGCTAACCCTGTCTTCACCACTCTATCTGTTGTGTATTGTCTGTTTCATTGTATAGTTAATTTTCTCTTTGTTTGCGGATCTACAGTGTCATTGTCTGTGGGTGCTATGATTTATATAGTATAAAAGTCGAACAGGAAATGCAGTTTTCACAGAACACAGTAAACCCCAAAACCCGCAAATAGACAAACATGAATGGCAATGTTAACACAGAATAAAGTCATATGACGTCACAAAGACAAAAAGGGTTGACAATAGGGCTACCGCAATGGAACGGTCAGTGACAAAAATGGCCGCTGGGGTTTAAACCAGGTTCTAGGGTGCACAAACCTCACACTTACCCTACTGTCATCCCAATAAAACGGGACAGTGTAAATGAAGAAATCCCCGCTATGAACTATTCTCTAACCAACAAGGCAGCATTAACAGGCAATATAAGTAAAACACAAAGATGCTCGTGTATATATTAATACAAAAAACAATAGCCTAGAGAGCCACAAAGAATGTACTCAGTGACTTGGCAGAAGCCAGAGCAACAGTAGAATAAACCATTAAGGGCACGACAAGACAGGATTGTAGACAAACATCAAAAGTCAACGTCCTTTTGGGCTTTAAGTAGATGTCATCATAGGGTCCACAACCTGTCCGGTCATCGCACAGTTAAAGCGGAAAGCATACTGGCCAACTGTAAATGGGTTCACCACCAAGCATGCAGTGCGTTGCAAAATGACAGGGTCATAACCTCTTTGGATAAATATTTTAACAAGTTAAACAAATATAGTATGAAAATGAGCTTGACCAAAATCTTACGAAGTTTGTAAATCACGTCACCATAGAAGTCAGGTTGTGATAATCCTTGTCGCAGAAGAGTTCTTAAATTACTTTAATATTTGAAAAGAAGATCATGGTTTAATTTACAATATGCAAACTTGTTAAGCCGAAATTAAGGTTGTATTTCATACCCCAGCCAACCCCGTTTCCGCTTCTTGGAGAAGGGTTTGGATGGGGTATGAAAGTTAATACTCGGACCATGTAAAGATATATTTTGTTAAAATGCACATATTGTTTCATGTACATAAGTAACGATTAACATAAAGCCTAAATTAGCCAACCAATTAATTATTTCATTAATTTCCATAACTAATAATCCTTGACAAATTGCAGATTAACCGGATTATTATTGGTTAATTATGAATTTATAGAACTCCTAAATCGAGTTCACGGTAATCGTCAGTTGTCGACTATTGATTTACCACGTTTTATAAACCTCTACAATGTGTCGTTTCCAGAACGACATTAATATTGATGTAATTATCTTGCGCTTTGTTACCTATTATTGTATGTGCTATCGATCTGATTGCATTATCCAGGCATTTGTTCTCACTAGAGAGACTAGTATGTAAGTGCCTTTTGCTATCAAAAGAAATATAAAAAGATCGGACAGGGAAAGTAGCATTCAAGGAGGACAGTCAACCACAAGTTTATTAGCAGAGGCTTAAAACACAAAGAATTGCGAGGTTCTGCCGAGCCATTCTTGTTTTTAGTACCTAGCCTAATAACTTTGATAGTAAAAAGCACTGACATAATAGCGAACTCAGTAACGTAAGTAAATGCAGAAAACAATGTGTATCCGGTTCAGATAGGATGGGATGAACAAAGTGTTCACTCTGGATGGTCTTATATTTTTCGCTGGACAGTATAGATGCATTTAACCCAGTAACCGAATGTGCACTCGGTGTTTATCCCAGCCAATTATAAAGCCAAAATTGTCCCGTTTGTTGCGGTTGGAAAGGACGAAATAGCAACCTCTCTATTGTCATCAGCCGAGCATTAGAAACAAATCCATGTTATCATATGGTAATCTAAAGCCATTCTCGACAATATAATTATATTACGATGCTAATTAAATATTCTTTGAACGTTAACTTATTTCATTTACACAAAAATATGTCATCGGCTGCCGAAGGCAGACGGAAATAATCGAACGGCGTTTTTTCCTTCTGAAAAATCCGCCAAATTTGGCGATGTGTAGAATGTTGATAAATACATCAATAATTTAAAGAGCACGTGTTTAAGATTGAGTGTGTGTTTTTACTTCAATCTAGTAGTATCAACTGTCTACCTCGCCTGAAGGCTCAGATGAATATAATTTCCAGACAGGGAATGTTAGCCCATTGTCCCTGTTGAGAATCCAGATAACTAATAATAGCGTAGTACGGCCTGTTTTCAACATATTCCTAATAAGCGCACGAGTGGGGAAGGGTTTGGCCCATGGGAGCAGGTGTCCCATTCGATTTGTTTTAATCTTTGGACTAAAATGGTGCTCGTACATGTACACGCGATATTTCTCAGGAATATAGACATTTTATGCCGGAAAAAAAGAGGTAAATTCTACCTTAACCCACCCTCTAACACATTCTCTCCTCTTCTGATTTTTATTTTATTTTTTTTCAACTTTTTAGGATTGTTTTAAGTATCATTATTTTTCCAAGTTAGATCTACTCCCGGGAGTAAGGGAGTATGCCCCTGCTAATAATATTTGTTGTCTTTTGAGAGTTTGGGGGTGTACCTCGCCCCGTTCCCCCTCCACCAACAATATGTTCCTTGTGTAACATGCCATAAAAGCTTTAAAGCCTAACTCCGGAAAGAAATTATTTTTCTGTTCACAAATACAAAAAGAAATATAAAAAAAAAATGTTATAAAATATTATTTTATCAGGTCACGTTGTGGTTTGTGTGTATGAGGTGGAGAATGGGGCGGGGGTTGGGGGTGTCCCCCGACAATCTGATCCCATTTCACAAATACTTTAAACCAAAGCTCTGGAAAAGCAAATATTTTTCAAGCATTATGTCATTCAAACGTGTAAAACAAAATGTTTATGAAGTCCTTTTTAGCGGATTGGGGTGTGTCCCAATAGTATGTCCCCCTGTGAAACATGTCACAATATCTTTAAAGCCCATCCTCGTAAACAATTCTTTTTGATATAATTATGATGCCGTTCACAAATGTAAAACATAAAAATAAAACAATTATTGACTGTTTCATAAGTCTGACCTTTGTGATGGGGTCTGATTATTCCCCAGGCAATAAAGCACCCCCTGCAATAAGTTCTCTATAAAAGTGGCAATAGAATAGCAGTTATATTTATGTTAGTTTTAATTGAATATTGTAGGTTATTGAATTTGTATGGCTAAATATTACTTGGAACGAGTTGATTTGGCAAAGGACGACGAGCTTGCGAGTCGTCCTGCGCCAAAGCAACGAGTTCCAAGTAAAATTTAGCCATACAAATTCAATAACCTTTTTATTGTATACTTTCATATTGTTTTCGATCAATGCTAATTGTATGACTATTACTTTTCATTATATTTGTGTTATTTTTATAGCTTTCGATTGATGTCATTCAGTTTCATTTGTGTGTGGATGATTATTTTGCGCGAAAACGACGTCGACGTCGAATGACGTCATTAAAAACGTCAAGCGATTTTCTAACGTTTGTTTGCCATTCGATAACGTTAAAAATAGTGGGTGAGTGACCATTTCAATTATTTTATCAATTTCTGCCACAAAAGGTTGAACAATAACACGTCGATTTTTTTGTTGATACTATAGGCAGGATTCCGTTGAAAATAGTTCCTTATTTTCTATTTCGCGGCTCTTAGCAAGTGCGAGAAAAAGTTCCGGTGCAATATCAATGTGTGCAATATCGTAGAATATTGCACGCTTAGCTCAATGCAAACTAAACGGGACAATATGAAAGTATACAATAAACTATACAACTTGAGTAGAACATGTCAAGTAATCTTATATTGAGTGATGGCATGTTACTAGTCTGTATATGAGTAGAACCAGATAGGTATATACATGTACCACGTTCATGCCACAAATATCCCGAAAGCAAATATTTTCATAGTCTATAGTGATTCTATATAAATTATGAAATAAACCTTATTATGAAATTGCTTTACATGTGTGTCTGGCTCATTCCAGTGCCAGTGTGTTCTTTTAAATAATACCAATTACGATACATTTACTTTTCTGATTGGTGCATGGACATAAATACACCGGATTCGAAACTGCCTATACGCATCTTGCTAATGATGTATTTATCCGTCGAATGGCTAGTAAACTGGTCCCCTGATTACACGGTATTCAATAGGGTATCAGTTGGTTCTACGGTGTGTATGAGGGTACCAGTTATATGGCAAATAGGACGCATTCACGTTTAAAATGTCAAATGAGTACCATTTTTGAATCAAACTTCTCAATTATGACAATATGTTGAAAATGATGACTTGTTTGAAATGGCATTATTGCTTAGATGTATCGGCTGTCTTGGATTTTAAGGAAACGTTCCGCTTATCGAGGTAGACACAATGTTGTTGTTTTTAGTTTGTTTTATGATGTCAGACAATGTTACTTACATGACTTCAGTTACTGACAATAAACGCCGAGGGATTCCGCATTGATTTGCTTTGTTGGTCCGTGCCTAATAAAGCAAAATTTATGAGGTCACCCCTTTATTAGGCAGAAATCTGCATATCTGCATGATAAGCACCATTTACTGATTTACTGATTTCTGTCATAAGTATACATCAGGAATAAAAAGGTACTGTAAATTATAATCGCGAAAGGATATCGTACACCATACATTTTAAAACTGTACAGTCAGACATTATAACAAACAATTAGGAGCTGCGGTAGCATACTTGCTTCTCGGTCCAGAGGTCTCAGTTTGATTCAAGCTTGGTCACCTCCTACGTTTTTATCCAACACACTCCCACATTACCTTATACGGGCAAGGCATTGTAAAATTATGCCATCCATCGGCGGGGACGTAAAACTATATTTTGCGCACCCTAAAACTATAGAAGAAAACTTTATCTCTTAATCAACGAAGGTCTCCAACAAGCATATAAAGGCATTAGGGCAATTATATAGTTCCTAGTACTATTTCCGAAATTCGATCGTCCCGATGTTAAGATAATAAACTGGTGTACAATGCATGCTTAGTATTGAAATTTGCTAAACTTAAATAGAAATCGAGTTCAATCTATCGGAAGTGTGTCTTCGATTTACGTAACCGTTCAAAATGCCGGATTACGGAAGTCAACGAGGTCGTTCCGTTGTTCGGTTTTGTACACATGACGTCATCATACAGACATACGATGTTATCCTACAACATGTATATAGATATAGGCAGCTACAATAAAATATATTCCTTATGGTGCATTTTTGGAGTTATGTGATATTTAGAATCTAACATTCGTGCCTTTTTAAGAATGAATTTATTCGACTCGTTGGATAAAAGTTATATCATGATCGACAGAGCCTCGCATCATTTAATTGTATCCAACTCGTTTAATAAATTCAATATTAAACAGGCACTCGTTCAAGATCCTCTGTTTATTCACTAAAACCACAAAAAATATTTGTGTTATTACATTTGTAATAATAATTAAACCACATTCAAATTAGTATAGTGTTATCAGTTTGAAAAACATAATCTTAACAAATACGTGTAGGTACTTTTGATTACTTTACATGCCATTGCGCACTTTCACTTGTTTTAAGACATATGGCTCGTGTGCTATTGTTATCTAATAGGAATGAATGAATTGTGTTTTTCGGTACGTCGACACATATATAGGTATATTGTGCTCGAAAACTATTGAAAATGAATTGGTCAATTATTAATAAATTATAGTAAAATGTATAGTTAAAATGAAAATTCGGGATAATATGGTAAACATATTAAATAATAGTATAAACATATTAACTAATATTTATTTGAAGGTCAACACATTCCCCGTCAAGGGGCGTGTCTGAAACAGTCCCTTTCTATTCTTTAGTTACTAATATGTATATGACGGCCAACACATTCCTCATCAAGGGGAGTGTCTGAAACATTAGTCCCTTTCTATTCTTTAGTAACTAATATGTATATGACGGCCAACACATTCCCCATCAAGTTGAGTATCTGAAACATTAGTCCCTTTCTATTCTTTAGTAACTAATATATATATAACGGCCAACACATTTCCCGACAAGGGGAGCGACTGCAACATAAGACCCTTTCTATTCTTTAGTAACTAATATGTATAAGACGGCCAACACATTTTCCGTGAAGGAAAGTGTCTGAAACAATAGTCCTCGCCCATTCTTCAGTAACTAATATGTATATGACGGCCAACACATTTTCCGTGAAGGAAAGTGTCTGAAACATTAGTCCTCGCCCTTTCTTTAGTAACTAATATGTATATGACGGCCAACACATTTTCCGTGAAGGAAAGTGTCTGAAACAATAGTCCTCTCCCATTCTTCAGTAACTAATATGTAAATGACGGCCAACACTTTTTCCGTGATGGAAAGTGTCTGAAACATTAGTCCTCGCCCATTCTTCAGTAACTAATATGTATATGACGGCCAACACATTTTCCGTGAAGGAAAGTGTCTGAAACATTAGTCCTCGCCCATTCTTCAGTAACTAATTGTTCGGCGCCCCTTGAGGGCGCCGGACATACTGTGGTAGTACTTTGACCTTACTGTGGTACTTTGACCTTAGGCATGGGGAATCAAAAGGACTGATAGTTGAGTATGTTTGGATTGTAATTAAAAATGTTTAAATGGCATTTAAAGCATGCTATAAAACGCACCAGAATAAGATATAAAACACAAGAGATAAAACTGCTTAGCGATTTCTTGAATTTCTGTAAGAAATGATGCACCAATAATTCAAAAATTATACAAAATCATTTCATTAAAACGATGTCTCCCTGTTTTTTGACTGAAAACGAGGCAAATGCGTAATACGAATTTTAGAAAAATTAACGAAATTTATCGATCGTAATATCTGCGTTTCAAATGTTTTCACATTGTTCTCGTTTTTAAATCGTTTTGATTAATTATTATTGCCAAATTACATTAAATGTTGCTAAGAAATGAGAAAATACGATGATATATCGGAAAGTTTTGGCATTTAAATTTCGTTTACGGGAAATCGCTAATTTTGTAATGCTTCATTTTGACTGTCAAATGCAGACAAATGTATTGAAAACGAAAGTAGATTTATGAGCGCAGACTCGGAATCAGAAATATTCAAAATTATGCGACTTCCAGTCGAAATGGTGTTATGAAAAGGGTGTAATAGATTTGTTTGAACCCATCCCCCTTTACTTTTGAAAATCCCCCCACATTTTTAGAGGAAGGGGGGAAAATCCCCCCTGCTTTTTAGATCCTAGATTGGACACTGCATTTTATATTGTTTTCTAAGCTGAACTGGCTTGTGCAAGATCAGCTTTACCATAGGCTGTCATCCATCTGTCTTCTTCTCAGTAACCAACACTGAAAGTTTCATGAAACATTATGTTAAGCATCTTAGCATTGACCTTTCAAGTTTGTTCAAATTGGAATTAACTTATGTATAACCTTACCCTTACCAAAAATATAGGCTTCTGGCGACTATTTGCTGCAACTCTGCGGCAAACATTGCTGCAAAGCTGCGGCAAATAAGTTTGCGGCGATGTTGCGGTACACTTTTATCATACAAATGAAGTCTGCGGCAAAGTTGCAGCGAACAAATATGCAAATGAGGTTCTGGTGATGTTCCGGCGATGTTCACCGCAACTTTGCCGCAGACCTCATTTGCATGGTAAAAGTGTGCGGCAACTTTGCAGCAAACTTCATTTGCCTAATGCTTTTAGCTGTAATCTTCTGGCGATGTTCGCTGCAACTTTGCAGCAAACTTCATTTGCATAAAATGTTTCTCTGCACTGTTCTGGCGATGCTTGTGGTGATGTTCGCTGCAAAGTTGCGGCAATGTTCGCCAACACATCGCGGCAAAGTTTTTCAAAATAAATAAGGACTGAAATTATGAAATGGAACAATAATGCGCTGTTTTAAAAAAACATATTTAGATCAAAAACATGATTTTTTTTCACTATTTAACATGGACTGCACCATATTTAAATAAATGGAAACGATTTAAATAAATCTACACTAAATAAATTCTCTCGATTTAAAGTATATCCTTACGGTTTGTTATGGGGGGTTGCGGGTGTCCGACCAAAGTTGACATTTCAAAATGTCTCGTAAGGGTCCCATGCCTAGTTAGGAAATTCCTCACGGGTGTATGTCTCACGCCCAGTGTTTTACATGTGCTCATGGCGATGTCGACCGCTGTCATTTCTACTTTACTCCCATTTTCATGGAGATGTCGGCCACTGTCATTTCTGCATTACTCCCATTTTCATGGAGATGTTGACCGCTGTCATTTCTGCATTACTCCCATTTTATGGAGATGTCGACCTCTGTCATTCATGCATTACTCTCATTTTATGTAGATGTCGACCGCTGTCATTTCTGCATTACTCCCATTATCATGGAGATGTCGACTGCTGTCATTTCTGCATTACTCCTATTTTCATGGAGATGTCGACCGCTGTCAATTCTGCATTACACTCATTTTCATTGAGATGTCGACCGCTGTCATTTCTGTATTACTCCCATTTTATGGAGATGTCGACCGCTGTCATTTCTGCATTACACCGATTGTCGTGGAGATGTCAGCCGCTGTCATTTCTGCATTACTCCCATTTTATGGAGATGTCGACCGCTGTCATTTCTGCATTACTCTCATTTTCATGGAGATGTCGAGCGCTGCCATTTCTGCATTACTCTCATTTTCATGGAGACGTCGAGCACTGTCATTTCTGCATTACTCCCATTTTTATGGAGATGTCGAGCGCTGTCATTGTGCATTACTCTCACTTTTACAGAGATGTCGACCATTGTTATTCCTGCAATACAGTCATTTCATAGAGATGTTGAGCTCTGTCATTTCTACATTACTCTCATTTTTATGGAGATGTCGAGCGCTGTCATTTCTGCATTATTCCCATTATCATGGAGATGTCGAGCGGTCATTTCTGCATTACTACCATTATCATGGAGATGTCGAGCGGTGTCATTTTCATGGAGATGTCGAGAGCTGTCATTTCTGCATTACTCTCATTTTCACGGAGATGTCGAGTGCTGTCATTTCTGCATTACTCCCATTATCATGGAGATGTGGAGCGCTGTCATTTCTGCATCACTCCCATTTTTATGGAGATGTCAAGCGCTGTCATTGCGCATTACTCTCACTTTTACAGAGATTTCGAGTGCTGTTATTCCTGCATTATCTCCTTTTCATAGAGATGTCGACCGCAGTCATTTCTGCATTTCTCTCATGTTTATGGAGATGTCGAGCGCGGTCATTTTTGCATTACTCCCATTTTCATGGAAATGTATGTTTTAATTCTTCAAAATTTTGGCGCCGAATTGATGCTTTGCATCAAGTTTTTCTTGTATGTATATGAAGGACAACACATTCTCCGTGAAGGAAAGTGTCTGAAACAATAGTCCTCGCCCATTCTTCAATAACTAATATGTATATGACGGCCAACACATTTTCCGTGAAGGAAAGTGTCTGAAACATTAGTCCTCGCCCATTCTTCAGTAACTTATATGTATATGACGGCCAACACATTTTCCGTGAAGGAAACTGTCTGAAACATTAGTCCTCGCCCATTCTTCAGTAACTAATATGTATATGAAGGACAACACATTCTCCGTCAAGTGGAGTGTCTGAAACAATAGTCCTCGCCCATTCTTCAATAACTAATATGTATATGACGGCCAACACATTTTTCGTGAAGGAAAGTGTCTGAAACATTAGTCCTCGCCCATTCTTTAGTAACTAATATGTATATGACGGCCAACACATTCTCCATCAAGGGGAGAGTATGAAACATTAGTCCGTTTCTGTTCTTTAATAATTAATATGTATATGAAGGTCAACAAATTCTCCATCAAGTGGCGTGTCAGAACCATTAGTTCTCGTCCATTCTTCAGTTACTGTTACTAATATGTATATGAATGTCAACAAATTCTCCGTCAAGTGGCGTGTCAGAAACATTAGTCCTCGTCCATTCTTCAGTAAGAGATATGTATATGAAGGTCAACACATAAATTCCGCGACCATGGGCGTGTCAGAAAGAAAAGCCCTCGTCCATTTTTTTCAGTAACTAATATGTATATGGAGGTCAACAAATTCCATGTGAAGGGGCGTGTCTGAAACATTAGTCCTCGTCCATTCTTCAGTCACGACGTGTACCTGATGTGATATCTATACAATTTTAATCTGTATTTGGTTAACGTAACTTAATATTATACCAGTGATTTTAGCGAATGTTGGCGGATTTTAGGGGATTTGTTTGCGGACTTTATAGTTTCGCTTATTTTACTGTGTTTATTAACTGCTAATATATACCACACTACCATTGTCAGGTTTTGTTTTTTCATATTTTCTTTTAAAATCAAACAAAGTGAGCACATACATGGAATAAATCGTGCTCATATAATGTAAATATATAGAGAATAATGAATGAGCATTTTTAAATCACACCATGTATCGTCCACAGACCTAAATCTTTCTTTCGGTCGAGGACCAACGCAGGGTGTGATATGAAAATGCCCATTTCCTTTTTTTATTTATCATATACTTTTCAAAAAATGAGCCAACCCCAAAAATGTATGTTCTTCCATTTATATGTGTTTTCTTTTTCCGACATTTACAAACAAATGTTTTTATGTTTATGCGTTTAAGAACCTTTTAAGACATATACTATCATATCAGTCCTAGAGCTGATATCATATCAGCAATGGGGCTGATATGAGCAGTGAAACCTAGTACATATTGTATATATAATGTAAATCAATGTACTTACCTTAATCGTCGTATTTGATAATCATACTGACTGGCATAATATTCAATATCACTTTTCCCACTGTACAATATCACAGATTTATCATTACAAGTTAAGCAAATAATAATAAAATCAACGCAGAAAACAAAAATATAGGCTAATTTAACACGTTTTACCTCTTTCTTGACCGGCAGTGTACTCTACAGTAATAAAGCCATTTCGCAAAGCAATTCGCGAACTTATTCAGTGAAACCAATCTTTTAATTCAATCATCCAATTACAATCTAATAATATATTAATGACGTAAATCATAAGAGTTTCGAAACTAAAAAACAGAAGATAAATAATGTACAGCCATGACGTTATATACATTGAATTTATAATGAATGGAACAATATGAATACAATTGTTAATAGCAAATAGAACAATGCGATTTGCTATGACAGCAATATATGGTTGAAGTACGTTGACTGTATCAAAGGTGTGGAACTATATAGCTACCAATTATATATATATATTATAACGGCTGTTTTAGGATGGACGACTTTGCTAGGTCAATGGAAACTGTATTGCGAGTATTACCTAAACGCTGCAATGCAGTTTATGCTTAATCCAAATGAATCCAGGTGATTTATATATGACACATATCTAAACCACTTAGCATAGATAGAGGTTATTGCGGTCTGTATTGTGGTTATATTTATCATCACTAGCCTAATAGACTTGTACATAGAGTGCAGTGCTAACATGCTTGCAGCGTGTATTATAAACATGTACATTAGGTAACGGTGTATTATATACATGTACATTATGTAACGGTGTATTATATACATTATGTAACGGTGTATTATATACATATACATTATCTAGCGGTGTATTCTATACATATACATTATGTAACGGTGTAATATATACATGTACATTATGCAACGGTGTATTATATACATTATGTAACAGTAAATTGTATACATTATATATAACGGTGTATTGTATGCATTATATAACGGTGTATTATATACATTATATAGCGCTGTATTATATAAATTATATAACGGTGTATGATAAACATTATGTAACGGTATATTATATACATATGCATTATGTAACGGTGTATTATACACATGTACATTACGTAACTATGGTAACGGTGTATTATACACATTATATGCATTACGAAACGGTGTTTTATATACATATACATTTCGTAACTGTGTATTATATATATCTACATTGTGTAACAGTTGTATTATATACATGAGCGCTATGTCACGGTGTATTGTACAAAGTATGTACATTATATAACAGTGTATTATTTACATGTACATTATTTAAATTTGTATAATATACATGTAATTTATGTAACGGTGTAGTATATACATTATGTAACGGTGTATATATATATACATGTGCATTATGAAACTGTGTATTGTATACATACACATCATGTAACGGTGTATTATATACGTACATTCTGTAACGGTGTATTATACACATTACGTAACGGTGTATTGTATACAGTATGTAACGGTGTATTATATAAATTATATAACGGCGTATTATATACGCATGTACTTTAGGTAACGGTGTATTATATACATATACATTATGTAATGGTGTATTCTATACATGTACATTACCTACTGGTTATTATATACCTTATGTAACGGTATATTCTATACATTATATATAACGTTGTATTATATACATTATGTAACAGTGTATTATTTACATTATATAACCGTGTATTATATAAATTATATAACGGTGTATTATATACATATGAATTATGTCAAACTATAAATAGTATGGAATGTGCTATAATTAGAAAGGTGAAGTATATTACACTGGTCCCAGGTAGTTGCACAGGAATAGTATTCTGTAAACAAAACATTACAGATGCAACACCGGGCGACACATATACATTGTGTAAAATATAACTTGTATATATTATGTCACGTTGCATTATATACTTGTATATTATGTAACAGTGTATTACATTCATGTATATTATGTAACAGTGTATTATATACATGTACATTAGGTCACTGGGTATTTTATAAACTATATATATTATATAACTTTGTATTATATACATGTACATCATGTAACGGTGTATTATATACATGTAAATTATGTAACGGTGTAGTATATAAATTATGTAACGGTGTATTATATACATGTACATTATGTAAATGTGTATTATATACATATACATTATGTAAAGGTGTATTATATACATGTACATTATGTAACGGTGTATTGGATACATAGGCATTATGTAGCGGTGTATTATATACATAATGTAACGGTGTATTATATACATATACATTTATTATTTAACGGTGTATTATATACATATACATTATGTAACGGTATATTATATACATGTACATTATGTAACGGTGCATTATATACATTACGGTGTATTTTATACATGTACATTATGTAACGGTGTATTATATACATGTACATAATGTTAAGGGTCAAGTTATACATTATGTAACGGTGTCTTATATATACATGCACATTATATAACGGTGTATACTATACATGTACATTACGTAACGGTGTATTATATACATTTACGTTATGTAACGGTGAATTATATACATTATGCAACAGTGTATTATATAGATGTACTTTATGTAGCGGTGTATTATATACACTTACATTATATAACGGTGTACTATATACATGTACTTATGTAACGGTGTATTATATATATGTACATTATGTAAGGGTGTATTATATACATGTACATTACGTAACGGTGTATTATATACATGTACATTACGTAACGATGTATTATATACATTATGACTGTAATGGTGTATTATATAGATGTACTTTATGTAACGGTGTATCATATACATGTACATTACGTAAAGGTGAATTATATACATGTGCATTATGTAACGGTGTATTGTATACATGTACATTATGTAACGGTGTATTGTATACATTATGTAACGGTGTACTATATACATGTACATTATGTAACGGTGTATTATATACATGTACATTACGTAACGGTGTATTATATATAGTATGTAACCGTGTATCATATACATGAGCATTAATCTGACGGTGTATTATAGACATATGCATTATGTAACAGTGTATTATATACAGTTGCATTATGTAACGCTGTATTATATACATATACATTAAGTAACGGTGTATTATATACATGTATATTATGTAACCGTGTATTATATACATATGCATTATGAAAAATTGTATAATATATACATTGCAACGCAATGAGATGGAATAGCGTAAACCTGGAGAGAAAATAATGTCGACATCAACTGCGCCTTGGTCAGCATTGTTTCCGGCTGTAAATATATACTGTCACCCTCACCGGGATGCAATATTGAGTTTATAATATTCAAACCAGTCTTTTTTTTCTCAGTATAAATGTAAACATAAGATGCACACAGTAATAGTCTATATTGGGTGTTATTCGTTTTGTCATTGTTGGTAAGCAAATCGTTTTACACTCCAACGATACCGCATAAAGCGTTCACCGATTTACCCAAGCGTATTCAAAAAACACATGCTAAAAACAGTACGTTTCACTCGTGGTATAGAAATTGTGTACAAGAGTGAGAAATAATACTTCTTTTAGTATTTAACTTCAATGGTTGTATAGCCCGTGCAGTCAGGTTCTGACAGGGACATGAACAAATACTGTATAACGTAACTGACGATTGTTGACGCTGTTTCATCCTCGTTGTGTGTATGGGTAAACACATCGTGCTGTGGGACCATCTTGTCATGTTGTAACAGAGTTAACTTATTTGGGGTTAACTCTTTTATTAATAATTAATTTGGGAAAGTGGAATGATATACTGAATTCCGACCACAAGTTGCTTTAATGAATAACGTTTCGTAAAATACATAATATTTGCATTGCTTAAGTGGATTGGCTTGGGGAAGAATTTAAACACAATTATTTAATACGAAACATGAGTGGCAATTGGTACATTGTCAAGCAAAATACACTTGTTATCGTGGGTTAGAAATATCACGGATTTCCTATAATTATTAAGGTAACAGAAGCCAGAGTGGATCACTGGATCAGGGTGTCAGAGGCAATCAGAGACAGTCAGTGTGTCAGTGTGTAAATACACGTATTAAAAATATTTTAAAAAGTAGGAATCGTTATTATTTAACGTACACAACGAGAATTAATAATTAGAGATTCCACTATGCTACAATGTGTAAACACCTCGTGCTGTGCAAAGTTAGTCTATATCGCATTTGTCAGCATTTGTTAGGCTTCTACACGAATCCTGCAGGGTAAACTTCGTCTGCATCATTTTGGCTTGCGTACATTTCGTCTGCTCCACCAGTTTTGTCATGTGTAATCACGTCGAATGGGTAAACTACGCCTGTATCATCGTCTTGTCATGTGTAATCACGTCGATATGGCTAAAATACGCCTGCATCATCGTTTTTTCATGTGTAATAAAGTCGATATGGGTAAACTACGCCTACATCACCGTCTTGTCATGTGTAATCATATCGAGAGGGGTAAACTACGACTGTATCACCGTCTTTTCATGTACAATCACGTCGAGATGGGTAAACTACGCCTGTATCACCGTCTTGTCATGTGCAATCACGTCGATATGGGTAAACTACGCCTGTTTCACAGTTTTGTAATTTGTAATCACGTCGAATATGGGTAAACTACTCCTGTATAGCCATCTTGTCATGTGTAATTACGTCGAAATAGGTAAACTACGCCTGTTTCACCGTCTCGTCATGTGTAATCACGTCTAGATGGGTAGACTACGCATGTATCACCGTATTGTCATGTGTAATCAAATCGAGATGTGTAAACTACGGCTGTTTCACAATATTGTCATGTGTAATCACATCGAGATGGGAACACTACGCCTGAATCACCGTATTGTCATGTGTAATCACGTCGATATGGGTAAACTACGCCTGATCAGCATCTCATCATGTGTTATCTCGTCGATATGAGTAAACTACGCATGTATCACCGTCTTGTCTGGTGTAATAACGTCGAGATGGGTAGACTACGCATGTATCACTGTCTTGTCATGTGTAATCAAGTCGAGATGTGTAAATTACGGCTGTTTCACGGTATTGTCATGTTAATCACGTCGAGATGGGAAAACTACGCCTGTATAACCGTCTTGTCATGTGTACCCAAACAAAAAAAAAAGCCTAACAAACCGTGTTAATGGATCGCTTCAAGATCATGATTTTAAAGCGATTTAGAAGCGGTCCAATTTCACATGCAAATGAGCTAATGGATCGCTATTTAATATTCCTGACAAAATCTGTTAAAAACACGAACAGCATCAAAATCGCACTTGGATCGCTTTATGATCACGATCCATTAGTGGTTTTGAATGGATCGCACTCCTTATACAACTTTTAATGGATCGTGTATGGATCATGATCCGAAAGCGATCCAGTGTTTTACAAAATGGATGTCTTTGTATTACGTAACACTATAAAACCACTAGTGGATCACGATCTAATACACATTAGAATGGATCGCTCTAGAATCGCACAGCTAATTAATGGAGTATCAGTCCAATAATTTTCAGAATGGATCACTATTAGTATTATGCAACACTATTATACATTCTAATGGATCGCATTAGGATCGCTATTATGTAAAACTATGTACATTCTAATGGATCGCATTAGGATCGCTATTATGTAAAACTATGTACATTCTAATGGATCGCATTAGGATCGCTATTATGTAACACTATATGCATTCTAATGGATCGCATTAGGATTGCTATTATGTAAAACTATGTACATTCTAATGGATCGCATTAGGATCGCTATTATGTAACACTGTATACATTCTAATGGATCGCATTAGGATCACAACTTTTTGAATCGCTTTATGATCGTGATCCATTAACAGACCGCTGTTCTAATGGATGCTCCCGAACATAAGAGTGATCTTGACTTTTATGCAAAAAGAGCCCTTTACCCGCCCAGAATTATGACACTTAAAATAAATGCTGGTAGTTGTTCATAACATGTCATGTTGTTGAAAGTTGAAACTCAAGTTTAACTAGTGTTCACAATTGAATATGGCATTTTTCAATAATTCAAGTGGCCATAACTCTGGTGTTCCTGGTCTGATATAGCTGGTTGTCGAACTTTCATTAATATCAACAATCTGCCAAAATTTGGTAAAGATCAAATACAAAATGAAAGTGCTAGTGTTCACAAGGCAAAATATGTCATTTTTCAGCAAAACAAGGGCCATAACTCTGGTGTTACTAATCCAATCTGGCTCCGCTGTTTTTGAACTGATATTTTAAAGACCCTGGGAAAGTTTGGTAAAAATCAGACTAATAATGAAGGTCCTATCATGTTCACAAGGCAAAAGTTAAAAGACGACAGAGGATTGACGGACAGCTCACCATCCCATAATCTCTGCTGGCTTTCGGTCAGCAGACGAAACTTTTTTTTATCAAATGCCTTTCAATAGTTCAAAAGACTGATGGGATAATCATATCTGGTTCAGAGTTATACAGCAGACACGAATTGCAGTATATATTTATGTTCTTTATTTGTTCCATCAATAAAGTAATTGAATACAAGCTATTGTCCGTGTTGGATACAAGCTATTGTCCGTGTTGGATACAAGCTAAGCTATTGTCCGTGTTGGATACAAGCTATTGTCCGTGTTGGATACAAGCTATTGTCAGAATTTAATTCAAACTTCGACCAAAATGTTTCAAATGTCAAGAGATAACAAACCCTGATTATTTGCAGAAACAAGCTACAAATTATCCCAGAAACATATATTTTCTGATCAATTTCCTAATTCCACCATCAATTAAAAGTGGCATGTGTCATAAATAGTTCTACAGTTCACTTTTAAGGTTATTATGACAATGTTCCTTGGTGCGATGTGATGATCTTAGATTCTAGGCATCCAGCATGTTATTGAGACCGTATCACTTTGGAAAAACCATGCCTTTGAAGCAGATCTGAAATAAAAATGATTATACTAAATTAACTTTTTTTTTTTGAAGTATTATGTATAAAATTTATATCAGAAGACCATAAAACAATTAGAAAACAGAATACTACCACCGACCCCGTCATCATTCGTCTTATCGAAATAAAATGATGTCGTCATTTGAATTGACTAAATGAATGTACACTGTACTATCGTGTTTTTTTTACAGCTTTAGTTTCTCGATAAGCCATTGATGCCCCCACTGAAAACAGTGTAAAACGTAAAGTTTGATGAAAAAGTGGGCATAACTCTGTTAATACTTGGTCGATTTTGACGCTGAAATGATATGTAAATCTTGACATCATAGGTAAGCATCATGTAAACTTTC
Organism: Cyrtodaria siliqua; assembly: GCA_037043455.1. Taxonomy (NCBI): domain Eukaryota; kingdom Metazoa; phylum Mollusca; class Bivalvia; order Adapedonta; family Hiatellidae; genus Cyrtodaria; species Cyrtodaria siliqua. The sequence goes on from JAWPHD010006346.1 coordinate 63,860, forward strand.
GAAGGAATCAGTTGAAAAGTGTGGGAGGAGATAGACACATAAGATATTTTCACGTAAAGTTTGATGAAAAAGGGGCCTCAACTCCGGTAATGCTGAGTTGATTTTGAAATCGAAACGGTATGCACATCTTGACATCATAGGTAAGCATCCTGTAAAGTTTCGAAGGAATCGGTTGAAGAGTGTGGGAGGAGACACAAGATATTTTCACGTAAAATTTGATGAAAAAGGCGACATAACTCCGGTAATACTGGGTCAATTTTGACGCCGAAACGATATGCACATTTTGACATCATAGGTAACACGGGTAAGCAACATGTAAATCGGTTGAAAAGTTTGGGAGGAGATGGATGCACTGTTCAGGACGGACTGACCTGGCTAACGTACAATGTATATGTATCAATTCAATATTAAACAGACACACATGTGAGAATCTATCACAATGACATAGCTACAAAAAGCTATATAAAAATTAAATATATATCGGTCAATGGTTAAAACTATTCATCCAAGCCAATGACTATTGACCCGAAGCATGAACTAATGACCGAGACACAACCTTCGAGGTCAATAAGTTACTGCTTATGGTCAACAGCCATTCCCGAGGATGAATATTTTTAACCGTTGACAGAAACAGAGGTAGATTTTACTATACTGAACCATAAAGAAACAGTAAGAAAATGTGTCAAGTAGTTTATTTTTAATATGGAATTGAAACGATGTTTTCTTTAACAACAATGAACATGAATTTAAACAAAATAAAATATAGTTACTAATTCATCCAGTTCTTCCTCAGTCGATAAATGACAACGTTGCGCATCCTCCATTGTTAATTTTTATTCTGTCATTGAGCGCTTATGGCAATTAATTGATGTTGGTCATAAAGCGCTTTAATTATCTGGAAGATACTTTTGACTCGGCAAGAGAACTATTCACTCGCAAGTCTGGTTTAAACCGGATTGGACATGTTTTCAAGTCAATTTCAGCCAATAAAAACTATGTATATAAACTTATATATAATAATAATTATTACCGGTATATACCTTTTTTCGTCTATGTCAGAGGTAACTGATAACTTGACTTTGGGCTCGTGAAATTATTGTTTAATAATTTCAATCGCACTTCGGGCTCGTGAAATTATTGTTTACAATTGAACTCCAAACCGTGATATATTAAAAGATAATTCACAGTAAACGATGTTCTATTTCTTAAATATAATATCTGTTTCATTCTGTGATATAACATTTATTAAAAAACTATCATGTTTATGGACATGAATCACTGATTAACAGTGACAGAAAATTAGATGTTCATTTAGATCTTGGCTAGCATTATTGCGTCTCGATCCCATTCGCAACACCTCATTCACTTCTTCGAAGCATAATTCAATGAACGCAGAAGTTTTCATGTTGGTTACGGCATTCTAGCATGATGCGCCTTAATAGATTCCCGCCAAAATAAAATTGCAAAAATCAGTTATTATCAAAGTTTTACAATGTCATTTAGTCATCAATAGGTTATTTACATGTACATGAAAGCAATAATACAACCTTTGTAAATAAGAAACATGCAACGCAGAGTATACATCAACATGTGTGGCTAACGACCATATCGTCGACCTATCAACAGTGCACTATTTTGATTGCTATTGCCTTCCGTCGAACAAAATGCCAAGGTTTTGAACATACCAATACATCGATATACATGCAAGGCGTGATCCAGAAGAATGACGGGATTAGCCGAGTTTTCACAATCCCGCAGGACCTTATTCGGGCGAATTTGTTAAAGATTGCCATCTTTCGTAATGTAAAGCATTAGTTCTATGAGCAGTTAAAGCCACACCATGTGCATGATAAAAGATATCGCTGAACAGCCTATTGGCTGTTAACACTTCCTCAGAAACGAGGCTGTCCTGGAAACCACTTCCAAGCACTTGGCTATAAGAGTCTAGCTGCCAGAATCGTACGTAGCTCCTATGGTGTGTACCTATACCATAGAGCTACGATGCCACCCTTTATAGATTGTTTTAGTTATCAGGGCCGCCCGCATCAAGAGAGGTTTCTGAAGAAATCAAGCAATGCCTGCATAAATAGCTGCTGTAGTTCGATATATTAAACCTTAAATACCAAGTATGCATGCATAAAACTCACCAAAGAGAAGAAAACCTTGTCGATCTTAGACATTTTCTAAGACTTTCCATATATTTAGCAGACATTTCTTGAATGTTTACATATCTCGCAATGACACATATTCCGTATTTGGAAACTTAAACCCGCCCACAGCTGACACATATCGACAAAGTTAACAGGAAAGCGTCAGGTGTGCGAGTCCGGCGGTGTTAAGTTTCTAAATAGGGAACGAAAGGTCACATGATAGCGAGATGATTTGGTATGTAAACAAAAAAATTGTCGGACTTTTTACACTGGTCTCCGAGCACCGACAATATCAGCGCGTCTTTCCTCTCTTCTGTATGCAGTTGTGGTAATTAAAGTTTGTTGTATTGAATTACAGTGGTTGTTTATGCAGGCATTACTTGATGCGTTCAGAAACCTCGCCAGAAGAGTGAGAAAGGGAGTCGTTTCGGGGCACTGAAGGAAACTTGATAGCGGAGAATCATGGCTCTTATGTTAGGTACATACCACCATAAAAGCCACGATTCTCACGTCTATAAGAGTCCTACTGATTAGGCTTCTCCAGTATTCCAATAGGTCAGATAAATACCTCTGCATGAAATAGGTAACATTTAAAATTAAACAAAATAAAAGCTTTAAATATTCAACTTACCACTCAAAATGTATATCGGCCAGACCAGGCAACGCCAAGAGTTCTGTCCCTTTTCATCTGGGTAGTTGCATCGCAATTTTATAAATGCCATGCGTTTGTTCGTCAATATGAAGCTCATGATATGTATTGGCGAATGTTTGGCCGTCTTCAATATCAAAGAGAGTCATAATTTCGGAAGAATTCATTCCTAAATTACTTTTTGTGAGTTGGAAATATTTCGTTTGCCTCATCCGGAAGTCCAACATTTGAAAACATCGCTAGACGAAACGCGATTGGCCAATAAAAAATAAAGTAATCAAACGTGTGAGACGCTTGCAGAGTAAAGATAAACTACATGTGTCTACGATTGTATGCGCCTTTGTGATATTATTAATGATTGATTTGCTAAAAACCTGAAAATGAAAATGATTTTTCACGATTCTCTACGTACCAACGCCAAGAAAGCATATATTACGTCGTGGTAAGTCATACCTTTATTTGTAAATATTAGAATGCAAGTAGGATTTGAATATTTACTCCAGAACTGTCTCAGTACTTACTTTCATGATATTCAAATCGTACTCAAGACAATTCGTACGAGTAGTGTTTTTTCATTGTCGAAGTTACATGTATCTAAATCGGATATTTAAAAGGAAAATAATAAAAACATACACATTTCTAGTTAAAAATAACAGTTGAACAGATATGGAAATACAATTTAACATTTAGACACTCAATAGAGATTCAATTATTGATTTATTTTCAGTTTTGGTTGTAAAGTCAAGAAAAATGACAAAGAGATTAACAACAGTGTAAGTTTCATCCACTCCAGCGAGTAGCAATGGTGGCCCGGTTTATAGTCATCTGACTCATCTCAGTGGTTGACTGGAAAGCACCACATCAAACTATTTTAAGGTGAGTTTCTTTAAACTTTAATTCATGCCTATATGTAGACGTAATCATGGCTCTTATGGTACTATGTCTATCTATCTATATATCTATTAATACTGCATCACCCCCTTTCAGATATTATGTGCAGATTTCCTGGGTAGAACCAGTACTAAGCAATGTGGGTAAAGTGTCTTGCTCAAGGACACAACGAACATGGTTTGGAGGAGGATCAAACCGAGGACCCTCCGATCTCACGTTCGGCACTCTACCACTGAACCACGAATGCCACACAATTGTGTACCTACCATAGAGCCATGATTCCAATGCCTTGACAGATAGGTAGGACCCGGCCTGTACCGACCCCGACAACCACTGTAATGACTGTATCATATGTCAATAGGCTAAATCTTAAATACATCACGTGCATGCATTTAAGAAACTGTGAATAAAACTACACTTTTAATAGGCACATGTCATTTTTATATGACATGAACACATGGATATAGTTTTGATAAATGGTTTTGTAGAGTAAATTTAGCATTATTTGGTTTGGTTTCTTTAATATTTTGTTTCCCGGCCGAATTATATTATAATATATGATATATATATTTTAATGAACTTTATTGCAGACAGGAGCTGTTTGTTCCAGTACAGACCAGTGTTTAAAGAACCAGTTACTTCTATGTCTGCAAAAACAATGACGTTGTGACTGTCGAAACAATGAAGATGTGACTTTTGAAGGAATTCAGAAGATGTGGCTGTGGAAGGAAGGAATTTGTGTCGTATGTTCGGATTCTGAATTGCACTGAGAAAGATTAATTAGTATGCTTATTATTTAGGCAAATTATTTTTACCTTGTGATTCGAGTGATTCGAGTAAATTGAACAAAAAGGGACAAAGGAATGCAAAATGTTCAGGTCTAACTTGATTCATGATCTTTCTGTGTCATGGATTGCACCATTCATAAAGATGCAGCAAGTATGTTTTCATAGAAGAGTGAAGATATATTTTTATGGCCATGGAATGAAAAAACAGTGCTTAGCAAAACCATTTTAAATAAGACTTATTTGAGATCAACTGGTCTCAACCTTCAATGACTCTTAATGATTAGTTTGGTACATTTTGATCAAACTCAAACTTGGCTTTTGCAACTTCAATCACACAACACAATGTTGTCTAATGCAATGTTAAAGAAACTAACCCACCAAATAACGGCAAAATTACACTACAAAATCCTTTATCAAAACTCTGTCCAGATGTTCAGATCATATAATAATGTATATGATAATGTGCCGATTAAAAGTAGAGATTTTTCACGGGTTCTTAAAATGAATTATGAGTCTGTCTCAATTCGACGCTCCAATTTTAGTATTTGGCCTGGCTGGTTAAAGCTGTTTATATTGTGTCTATAAAGTTCAGTGGATTCTCAAAATATGTAAATTATAATGTAATATTATACCTTGTGGTCAGTAAGTTTAGAAGCGGTATACATATGTTGTAAAAAATTGCTGTTGTTGGCGGGATAGCTACTTTAAAAAAAATATAAAATTATAGATAAAGAATTAAACAATCCAATCTACTACCAGCTAGCTTGTTAAACTTTTTTAAAATGCTAGCACAACAAATGGAGAAAAAATTCATGCCCTGACCGGGAATCAAACTTATGGGTATTTGCTAATTGTGCTAGTGTCTTTAATACCAGCAAAGTTACCATTGAGCAATTAAGACACATGGTTATATTGGCAACCGATTACTCATCACGGACCTGATGTCTTGGGTTTCTTTTGGCAAGTAAGAATATAGACTTAGTCTAATCAATGTTTTGCCTAGACCGTCTTAGCATGGCGCAGCGCCATGCTGCCTTGACACTCCATGTTACCTTTTCAAGTCCCAAGTAATGTGATGCTCCATTATTAATCAATTTGTTAAGCAACATTTTATTCAGATCTTGTGTTCTTCCATATAAAGCGCTTCAGTGACCAGGATGGTAAAGACGCTGCATTTAAAATCTCTCCTTCTCACCACTTTAAGTCTTGCGGGTTCAAATCACATTGGGATTTCTAAGTGAGAAAATGTTGATTGTTACGGATGGTAGGTGGTATACAGTACTGGTTCTACCCAGGAAAATTGGGTGGTCTGGTTTCACCAGAAAAATATACATCTGCCGTCATATATAGCCTAAAATGTGATGAAAATTACTCAAACACCATTCGATCAACCAACCGTCTTCCATTTAAACACCAAGTTCCCTTACAAACCAGAAAAAATGGGTGGTAATTTGGGTTAAAGGGATTTATTACAATGAACATTTGTTTATATGAATTCTGCTTTAATATATTTTCTTCTGAATCATGCTAAATAATGGCAAACTTTTAATAAATCGCTAAAAAACCGGTGTGTAAATGTTCTGTTATAATGGATCGCTTTTGGATCATGCTCAATAATGGTAAAGTTTTAATGGATCGCTAACAAACCATTTTGTAAATGTTCAGTTTTAATGGATCGCTTTAGAATCGTTCTTAAAAGTAGCTATGTTTGAATGGACCGCTAGCAAACCGCTTTGTAAATGACAATGTTTTAAAGGATCGCTTCAGGATCGCATGGTTATAAACCAGTTTTTTTTGGATCGCTCACAAATCGCTAATGAAACGCTTTAGGATCATGATCCTTAACTCGGACCATGTTTGCGATTATGCAAAATGCGATCCAAATGCGATCCGTTTAATGGATCGCATTTGGATCGCTTTAACAAACCGCAGATCCACGGTTTTGAGGCGATCCTGAAGCGATTTTGAAGAGATTCATCATAAAATAATTTTGTGTGGGTAATCACGTCGACATGAGTAAACTACGCCTGAATCACCGTATTGTCATGTGTAATCACGTCGATATGGGTAAACTACGCCTGTATCACCATCTTGGCATGTGTAATCACGTAGATATGGGTAAACTACGCCTGTATCACCGTCTTCTCATCTCGTTGATATGAGTAACATACGCCTGTTTCACCATCTCATCATGTGTTATCACATCGATATGAGTAAACTACGCCTGTTTCACCGTCTTGTCATGTGCAATCACGCGAAATGTGTAAACTATGCCTGTATCACCGTCTTGCCATGTGTAATAACGTCGATATTGATAAACTACGCCGGTTTCACCGTCTTATCACGTGTAATCACGTCGATATGAGTAAACTACGCCTGTTTCACCGTCCTGTCATGTGTAATCATGTCGATATGGGTAAACTACGCCTGCTTCACCGTATTGTCATGTGTAAATTCGAACAGGGAAAACAGTATTCCAGGACGACAGTATTGGAACGGTCAGTGGAAAAAAAAGGCAGCTGGGGTTTTAAACCAGGTTCTAGGGTGCACCAAACCTCACACTTACCCTACTGTCAATCCAATAAAACGGGACAGTGAATAAAGAAATCCCCGCCATGAACTATTCTCTAACCAACAAGGCAGCATTAACAGGCTAATATAAGTAAAACACAAAGATGCTCGTGTTTATATAAATACCAAAAGAATACAATAGCCTAGAAAGCCACAAAGAAGGTACTCATTGACTTGACAGAAGCCAGAGCAACACGAGAATGAACCATTGAGGGCACGACAAGACAAGACTGTCGATATGGGTAAACTACGCATGTATCACCGTCTTGTCATATGTAATCACGTCGATATGGGTAAACTACGGATGTATCACTGTCTTGTCATGTGTCATCACGTCGAGATAGGTAAACTAAGCCTGTATCACCTTCTTGTCATTTGTAATGACGTCGATATGTGTAAACGTCGCATGTTTTACAGTCTTTTCAAGTGTAATCACGTCAATATGGGTAAACTACGCCTGTATCACCGCCTTTTCAAAAGTAATAACATCAATATGGGTAAACTATGCCTGTATCACCGCCTTGTCATGTGTAATCACGTCGAGATGTGTAAACTACGCCTGTTTCACCGTTTTTGTCATGTGTAAGCAAGTCGAGATGGGTAAACTACGCATGTATCACCGTATTGTCATGTGCAATCACGTCGAGATGGGTAAACTACGCCTGTATCACCGTCTTGTCATGTGTAATCAAGTTGATATGGCTAAACTACGCCTGCATCACCGTCTTTTCAAAAGTAATAACATCAATATGGGTAAACTATGCCTGTATCACCGCCTTGTCATGTGTAATCACGTCGAGATGTGTAAACTACGCCTGTTTCACCGTATTGTCATGTGTAAATATAGATATAAAAATCGAACAGGAAAAGCAGTATTCAAGGTTGACAATCAACCACAAACACCCACAAGAAAAAAAGAACAAATTTAAAAATGAATAAAATGCCAAATAAGACATCACAAACACAAAAGGGTTGACAATAGTGCTACCGCCTTGGAACGGTCAGTGGCAAAAAAGGCCGCCGTGGTTTTAAACCAGGTTATAGGGTGCACCACACCTCACACTTACCCTACTGTAACCCTATACAACGTGACAGTGTAAATAAAGAAATCCCCGCCATAAACTATTCTCTAACCAACAAGGCAGCATTAACTGGCAATATAAGTAAAACACAAAGATGCTCGTGTATATATATATAAATACAAAACAACAATAGCCTAGAAAGCCACAAAGAAGGTACTCATTGACTTGGCAGAAGCCAGAGCAACACGAGAATAAACCATTGAGGGCACGACAAGACAAGACGGCAGATAAACGTCAAACATCACCGTCCATTTGGGCTTTAGGTAGATGTCATAATAGGGTCCACAGCCTGTCCGGTCATCGCACAATCAAAGAGGAAAGCATAGTGGCGAACTGTAAATGGGTCCAACACCGAGCATGCAGTGCGTTGCAAAATGAAAGGGTCATAACCTCCTTTGATAAACCTTTTAACAAGTTTAACAAAGATAGTATGAAAGTGATCATGACCAAGGATCTTACGAAGTTGGTAAATCACGTCACCATAGAAGTCAGGTTGTGATAGTCCTTGTCGCAGAAGAGTTCTTAAATTACTTTTAGGGTTACGATAATATCATTTTGCAAATGTTTTACGAAGTTTATGGTGACGGTAACCCTGATGGAGTAGCATTTTAGTTATACAAAGACTACGAATATTAAAGTCGTCAACTCGATTACAAGCTCTAGAAAATCGAATAAGTTGAGATACGTCGATGTGGGTAAACTACGCTTGTTTCACAGTCCTGTCATGTAAAATCACGTCGATATGGATAAACTGCGGCTGTTTCACCGTATTGTCATGTGTAATCACGTCGATATGAGTAAACTACGAATTATCACCGTCTAGTCACGTGTAATCACGTCGAGATGTGTACAATACGCCTGTTTCACCGTCTTGTCATTTGTAATCACTTTGATATGGGTAAACTACGCCTGCATCATCGTCTTGTCATGTGTAATCAAGTCGATATGGGTAAACTACGCCTGCATCATCGTCTTGTCATGTGTAATCAAGTCGATATGGGTAAACTTTACGCCTTGTCATGTGTATTCACGTCGCAATGGGTTAACTACGCCTGTTTCACCGTCTTGGAATGTATAATCACGTCGATGAGGGTAAACTACGCCTGTTTCACCGTCTTGTCATGTGTAAGCACGTCGATAGGGATAAACTACGAGGGTTTCACCGTCTTGTCATGCGTAATTAAGTCGTGCTTTGTAAACAATTGATGATGATACTGTCATGTGTAATTACGTCGTGCTTTGTAAACAATTTATGACGATACAGTCATGTGTAATTACGTTGTGCTTTGTAAACACTGTATGACGATACTGTCATGTGTAACCATGTCTTACTGTGTACACTAGGTTTGTATTTATATTATGTAAAAACGTCGTGTTTTGTAAACGTTGTCTATTTTGTCATTCATATACACGTGTACATATGTCCTAATGTCTAAACCATGTCTGTATGGCCATCTTGTCATACGTACATATGTCTAAACCATGTCTGTATGGCCATCTTGTCATACGTACATATGTCTAAACCATGTCTGTATGGCCGTCTTGTCATACGTACATATGTCTAAACCATGTCTGTATGGCCATCGTGTCATACGTACATATGTCTAAACCATGTCTGTATGGCCATCTTGTCATACGTACATATGTCTAAACTCTGTATGGTCGTCTTGTCATACGTACATATGTGTAAACCATGTCTGTATGGCCATCTTGTCATACGTACATATGTCTAAACCACGTCTGTATGGCCGTCTTGTCATACGTACATATGTGTAAACCATGTCTGTATGGCCATCTTGTCATACGTACATATGTCTAAACCATGTCTGTATGGCCGTCTTGTCATACGTACATATGTGTAAACCATGTCAGTATGGCCGTCTTGTCATACGTACATATGTCTAAACCATGTTTGTATTGCCATCTTGTCATACGTACATATGTCTAAAGCATGTCTGTATGGCCATCTTGTCATACGTACATTGTCTGTATGACCGTCTTGTCATACGTGCATATGTCTAAACCATGTCTGTATGGCCGTCTTTCATACGTACATATGTCTAAACCATGTCTGTATGGCCATCTTGTCATACGTACATATGTCTAAACCATGTCTGTATGGCCGTCTTGTCATACGTACATATGTCTAAACCATGTATGTATGGCCGTTTTTTCATACGTACATATGTGTAAACCATGTCTGTATGGCCGTCTTGTCATACGTACGTATGTCTAAACCATGTCTGTATGGCCGTCTGTCATACGTACATATGTGTAAACTATGTCTGTATGGCCGTCTTGTCATACGTACATATGTGTAAACCATGTCTGTATGGCCTTCTTGTCATACATACATATGTCTAAACCATGTCTGTATGGCCGTCTTGTCATACGTACATATGTCTAAACCATGTCTGTATGGCCTAAACCATGTCTGTATGGCCGTCTTGTCATACGTACGTATGTCTAAACTGTGTCTGTATGGCCGTCTTGTCATACGTACGTATGTCTAAACCATGTCTGTATGGCCGTCTGTCATACGTACATATGTGTAAACTATGTCTGTATGGCCGTCTTGTCATACGTACATATGTGTAAACCATGTCTGTATGGCCTTCTTGTCATACATACATATGTCTAAACCATGTCTGTATGGCCGTCTTGTCATACGTACATATGTCTAAACCATGTCTGTATGGCCTAAACCATGTCTGTATGGCCGTCTTGTCATACGTACATATGTGTAAACTATGTCTGTATGGCCGTCTTGTCATACGTACATATGTCTAAAGCATGTATGTATGGCCTTCTTGTCATACATACATATGTCTAAACCATGTCTGTATGGCCGTCTTGTCATACGTACATATGTCTAAACCATGTCTGTATGGCCTAAACCATGTCTGTATGGCCGTCTTGTCATACGTATATATGTCTGCACTATGTCTGTATGGCCGTCTTGTCATACGTACATATGTGTAAACCATGTCTGTATGGCCTTCTTGTCATACATACATATGTCTAAACCATGTCTGTATGGCCGTCTTGTCATACGTACATATGTCTAAACCATGTCTGTATGGCCTAAACCATGTCTGTATGGCCGTCTTGTCATACGTATATATGTCTGCACTATGTCTGTATGGCCGTCTTGTCATACGTACATATGTCTAAAGCATGTATGTATGGCCGTCTTGTCATACGTACATATGTGTAAACTATGTCTGTATGGCCGTCTTGTCATACGTACATATGTCTGCACTATGTCTGTATGGCCGTCTTGTCATACGTACATATGTCTAAACCATGTCTAAACCATGTCTGTATGGCCATCTTGTCATACGTACATATGTGTAAACTATGTCTGTATGGCCGTCTTGTCATACGTACATATGTCTAAACCATGTCTGTATGGCCATCTTGTCATACGTACATATGTCTAAACCATGTCTGTAGGCCGTCTTGTCATACGTACATATGTGTAAACTATGTCTGTATGGACGTCTTGTCATACGTACATATGTCTAAACCATGTCTGTATGTCCATCTTGTCATACGTGTCTTGTATTTCGTGATAGGTCTTAAATAGGCATTGCCTGTCGTCCAATCATATCCATTACTTGAATAAAATATTTTTTAAATTAAATCTTGTCACAAACACTTCATTCTGTGTAAACGACGTCCGTATCACCATCATGTGTAAATACGTCAAACTGTGTAAACAACGTCTGTGTCACCATTTTGTTGCAGATCTTGAAGTATTTTGGTTTTAGAGATTTTTCAAGATCAAATGACCTGTTTATCCGAATGTTTCACCATACCGCATGTTCCAATTTACAATTCACGTGCATGCATTTCATGCGTATCATGTGCGTGTGTTGAAGGCATAGGGCGTATAAAGAAATTCTTCATTTTTAACAATGGTGTACTGCGAATTTCGGATGGCTTTTTTTATTCAGAAATGATGTCTCGTCTGCACTCGCTGGATAAATGGACTATTTTATTGACCAGTTTATTTCACATAAAAACAAAACATCTTTGAGTAAAACTGTACCAAACTTTTCGAATATAAAGCGCACAATTTCTGCCATATAAGTATTCTTTCTAATATTATGTTCACATCAATAGTGTTGAATTACTGTCATGTACTATATGGTTGACATTGGTCGTGCCTAAAATGCGTACATCGTTGAAAAATTCTCTTGACCATATCTCATCGGTTTCGCCTTTTTGCCATATATGGCATATTGATAAAATGTCTTTTAAAGCAAAGAAAATCACTGCAAATGAAAAATAATACTAAAATGTATACATATTAAATCTGTATATTTATTTTTAATCAATTTGCAGTGGTTTTCTTTGCTTTAAAATACATTTTGTCAATATGCCATATATGGTAAAACGGCGCGATGACGTCATCGTTCAAAGATGGCCGCCTCCATTTATGTTCTTTGCAAATTTTCAATAGGTCACATCTCCTTTATTTTTCATGACATTATGATAATTCTTTCAGCTTTTTCCAAGTTTTTCAGAGCCCTTTTAAATAAATCCTGTTTGAAAATAGTGCATCAACCCCTTTAACTAGACATTCGCAAATCAACGACCATAGTTAAACTATAGTTAGTGATCGAAGTCCCTCAAGGATAGACCGCAACTTGGTAGAAATTGAGAGGTTTTTAACAGTTGAAGGTAGCGATAGAGACAAGAGGGACAACGCTATTCGACTTATTGAATCTTCGGTACAGAATTTAGACAGGATAATATATACAGTTGACGAATCAACTTATAACAATATAAGGATCCCGTTAGCCAACTCCGCCAAATGTGCGACGAAACAACGCGGCCAGTAGGGGACATTAATATTGCTGTTCCCTGCCATGTTGAATTGCGCGCGAGACTGGTACCCTTTTGAAGCAGGGCCAATTTTTGTAAAAGGGAGAAGTCCATATTCACTGTTACAATAATTCTATTAGCGATATCAAAAATTGAATTAGCGATATCCAAAATTGAATTCTTGATATCAATAATTGATTTTCAATGTCTGATATCGCTAATTTATTTTTTGATATCGCTAATAGAATTAGCGATATCAAAAATTGAATTAGCGATATCAAAAATTGAATTAGCGATATCGCTTACAAAATTCGCGATATCGAAAAATGATTTTTTGATATCAGTAATTGAATTAGAGATATCGCTTATTGAATTTGCGATATCGCTAAATAGTGATTAAATGTGAAAACGGCTTGCCATAAAGAAAGGCTTACCGGTAGTCTAATCCACTTAGTGTATAGATACCGCTGTGAAAGCAGCCTGATAGGATCTATTGCTACTGGATGGGATATTTCAGGTCTATTGCATAAGTTTTTCAGGTCTACTTCAGGTCTCTGACTTCAGGTATATGGCTAAGTTGTTCAGGTCTATTATATAATTAATACTTCAGGTTAGTTAATGTAAACATTTCTGATGAAGGTCAGATATTTCAGGTTAAATAAGGTATTTCAGGCTCATTACATAATTTGTTTATGTATCTCAGTATATATAGAGCTACACATTAGATAGAAGAGAAAACGTGTGGAACATAGAGAACATTGAAAAAGATACTAAGTTTTTGGCGTCTTAAGTGTTTAGGATGTTAGATTACTTTTACTTTTCGGACTTGAAATTAAACGAGGAAATTGTGTTGCTCCCAAAGGATCACCTTTATCAGTATTTATACAGAAATGCTCAATTAAACTTTACTTTCACAATCTATAATTGTGTGTGTTTGCATTTACTGGAAATCTGTACAAAATAAAATTGTATAGAAAAACTTTCTATTCATACGTTCTTACAAGACCTACTTATACACCTAAGCGGGGACTTGAAGATAAACACGTCGTGCTTTATAAACTTCGCCTTTACCTCCACCGTGTCATGTACTGTGAAACTGTCTGTATCGCCCTTCCACATTGTGCTGGGTAAACTATGGTTATGTCGTTACCACCTTGTCATGGATGAACACGTCGTGTAGTGTAAACTACGTTTGTGTCACCATCTTATCATGATCTTCAGTTTGGAAAATATTTTGTGAAAAAGAGCAGGTCAGCAAATCATCTAAGGCCCATTTTTATGTTGCACTGGGCATGACTGATACTACATTGTGTGTGTTATATGGCCAGCATAGTCAGGACTGGATATTTTTGGGTAGATATTTATTAACAACCCTATGTAAAAATAATGGTGGTTTAGGTCCATATGTGTCTCTGTTTTGTCATGTGTATACAATGTAATGCTTTGTAAGATTCGTCTGTATCATTGTCGTGTCACTTGTTAACACGTAATGCTGTGTAAACTAAGTATGTATCACGATATTGACGTGTAAACCACGTCGATAAATGTGCATTTATACAAGTTTACTGAATTAGTTGTATCATGTGTATTAACAAAAAATACACCGATCTTTGTAAAAGCATCTAGGTGTGTCCCAATGTAGGGGATACGCGCTGCGATATATTGGATGTCGGTATGCATGCTCGACAGACGTCGGTTTCTATGGGAAAATGTATGGATTGTTTAGGGGATATTGTTATGGAAATCAAGAAAGTTGGGTTATTTCCCTACAGTTCTTCATCCCTTTTAAGCTAAGATACGTCTTCCTACTGCCATGTTTTAACGAAGTTACTTTTTTGAGGAGAGCAAAAACAAAAATAACGAAATAAATGAAGTCAGTACAAACGTACTCTTAAATAACTATTAATATTACATACTTATATATACATACATAACACGGAAAACAACGTAAATAACCGAATCTGTTTTCCGATTTGGGGACGGGCTGATTCGTATCACCTCGACTATTTGATCGGAGTGATATGGAAATTACCGATACAAGTGTATACGATTTGTTACGCGTATGGTTTCTCGTCTGCGTTTTATTTGTTGATTTCTTCCTGTTTTCACACCAGATTATTTGCTCCAGAAGCATTAGCCATGGATAGAAAAACCGATGGTGGCAATTTATGTTGTTGATTAGGAAACAAAATGTTGTGTGCCATTTACGCGACAGACATGAACACATCTAAATGGACTAGTTATGCTAATAACATTATTATTCTCCCTGAACAAACAGAGAGCGAGCTGAAGTTGACAGGTCAACAAAGTCATTGTTGAAGTTTATGTTAAATAAAATTAAAAATGTGTATTTTCATATCATACCCTATATCAGGCACTCGACTCATATCAGGCCTTGAGCTAAACCTCTCGGGCTAATATAGAGTCTCAAGCCTGATATAGGGTGTGATATGAAAATACCCATTTACTTCTCTCTATGTACTTACAGGCATGTGCACTCAAAAGTGGCGAACATATCTAACAACATTTGAGGAGGCGGAGCTAATTGTCGAAGTTAACAATAATTATACTCTTTATGAATAAAACACATTACATAAAAAATACTTAAAATCTTTTTCTATTAATACGGTATGCTAATATTTACTTAGTGTGTTAATCATTTAGATATTAAGTTATATTTTTAAATACAGTTAGTTTATAAAAGTATGATCATTCGTGATTTCTAGTCTAAAGGAAAACGTTCTAATACATTCGTGATTTCTAGTCTAAAGGAATACAGGAATATAGTGTTATAATACATTCGTGTTTTCTAGTCTAAAACAGGAATATAGTGTTCTAATACATTCGTGATTTCTAGTCTTAAGGAAAACAGGAATGTAGTGTTCTAATGTCAATTAATATGTAAAGCTCAGCCTCTATCTACCCTCATCAAAACGAATGGTTGTCCTGTGTAACTGCTCATTATGTTGTTTGCATGCAAGAGTCTTGATTATTTAACCAGTTTTTGTCAGGGGACTAACCATAAAGTGTGTGGTTATTTCCTTAAACCATCCCTTATGCGTCCGTATAAAGAGAATATTACAATGACATTTGATTTTACACACAGTTTCATTTTATATTGGACAACAATACCAGAGGAAGATAAAAGAAAGGATGAAATATTGAATGAAAGTGATTCTGACCAAGGATCGTAGATGGTAAATCACCTCACCATAGATCCGATATTGATAGTCCGTGTCTCAGAATAGTAATAATTAAATTAAATTAAAACTATTTTAATATTCATATAAGGAATGTTTCCGTTGGTAACACGTCCAATTAGGTAATGTCCAATTAATTAATTCCAATTGAAACCATTGTATTCCAATTAGAATAAATCCGATTGAAATATTATATTTTCACTCTGAAATTCCAATTAAATCGTTGTTTGCTGTTGTTCTTTGTGTTGTTTTTGTTGTTGTTTTTTGTGTTGTCTTATTTCTCATTCTTTTATAAGCATTCTGCGATGAAATTATAAATCTGTGATTATAAGGCCAGGATCTTTTCAAACCTATCACGAATGGATTTCAAAACCCAAAGATGAAAAAGTTTTCCAATAAAGTTGCTATCCCTTGTTTAAAAAAAAAAGAAAATCAATGTTATATAAATAATACATTTGCAATAGCCGTTTTTTTATGTTATTCTAAAGTTGCATGTTTACGTTATAAGTGTATATTTGTTTATTACAAACTATGTATATACATTTGTGTACTAGTTAGAAGCTTCTCATTTATCACGCTAGTTAAATCTAATATTATATATAAATTAATATAACTATGTGCATTAACATATTAGCGATTCAATGTGATGGTTCAGTCACCTTCTCTGCATATTTTGCGGTAAAAGCAAACTATCAACAACATTAACTGCTAAAGTATTAATTGTTATCTTATACATATAAATACTTTTCTGTTGATTATGTCAATTGTTGGTATAATGTTGTATATATATTTCACTATCGCTGTCAAGTTTATATGTATTTGTTGTATCCTCACGGGTCTTATGACCCATTGGAATTATCTGAATAAAACTATATATTTACGAAAACATTTTAAAGTTTAAGTAATTTAATAATATAGTGATGAACTAAATTATTGAAAAATGAAATATATTTAAAGTTAGTATGTTAATATATTCGATCAAACTTAAAGCAATACAAGTGTGTCTTCTTTTTTTAAATAATAGTCTGATATTTCTCAAAGACCTACGCCTTATAGAGCAGCATTTGCACTTTTGCGACCTATAATATAATCTGTTTGTGTATAATTACACCGGACGCAATTTGAAGGATGATTCAGTGCACTTTCAGATTTTCTTTGAAATTGAAAAACAATATGAGCTTTATGTTTCATAGCTTCAATTAACATTATACCCATACGTATTTCTGCTCGTCGTTAGTCCATGTGATCATTCAACCAGCATTAAAGTTAATTGAAATCGATATAGATCTATATCACAATTGGGAATACAGTGCATTAAGCATCAGAATAGTGTGTGCTTGATTATACAAAAGTAGTTATTTCAAACAAGGTTTAATATCCTGTGATAATGTATGTAACGGCTCAATTAGCTAACATTGATATCGAAACATTTCCAAATGATACGCAGCTGACTTTTGAATACTTGAATTATAAGTGCAACGTAAATTAGTAAATGGACGTCCAATCGTCCGTAAGTGTTTGTTTTTTTCAAGAGTATGCGATTTATTCAAAAATCAGATGATGTCACTAACTAGGTCATGCATCCATTATTCGGAGTACACATGTATGATCTTTGTATTAATGTTCAGTGGTGGTAATTACAAGTAAAACGTTGCACATTTAAGGATTTAAAAGTTGCACTTGTAATGATTTAAATGTTGCACTTGTAATGATTTAAATGTTGCTGTTGTAATGATTTAAAGGTTGCACTTGTAATGATTTAAATGTTGCACTTGTAATGATTTAAAAGTTGCACTTGTAATGATTTAAAGGTTGCACTTGTAATGACTTAAATGTTGCACTTGTAATGATTTAAACGTTGTACTTGTAATGATTTAAAAGTTGCACTTGTAATGATTTAAATGTTGTACTTGTAATGATTTAAAAGTTGCACTTGTAATGATTTAAATGTTGCACTTGTAATGATTTAAACGTTGTACTTGTAATGATTTAAAAGTTGCACTTGTAATGATTTAAATGTTGCACTTGTAATGATTTAAAAGTTGCACTTGTAATGATTTAAATGTTGCTGTTGTAATGATTTAAAGGTTGCACTTGTAATGATTTAAATGTTGCACTTGTAATGATTTAAAAGTTGCACTTGTAATGATTTAAAGGTTGCACTTGTAATGACTTAAATGTTGCACTTGTAATGATTTAAAGATTGCAATTGTAATGATTTAAAGGTTGCACTTGTGGTTGCACTTGTAATGATGTAAAGGTTGCACTTGTAATGATTTAAAAGTTGCACTTGTAATGATTACACAAATGGTTACATTATATTTCAATAGAGTATATCAAGATTTGGTGTTTTTTGTAAAATTGTCCACATCAGTTATTTCTGTATTAACTTGATAAAACTAAACTCAGTGAGATTTGAATCACCAAAAAGAAAGTACACTAAGATATAAAATAAAAGTTATACCCAAAACCAGATACTCTCCCTTTAAAGATTTGATTTTCATTTGTCATTATGTGGTCCGTCCTTAATTCCATTAAGCGGTGGAAAAGCTTACATAAGCAGGATTTTATAATGGATATTTCGACAAATTTACACGTTTAAACACATTTTTTACTGGACAAAATGCGATAACATGTTTAACATTACCTATTAAATGTTTTAATTTTAACTGTTTAAGCCGAAATTTGCGTTTTATTTCATACCCCAGCCAACTCCGTATACCCTTCTTTGAGAAGGGGATGGGTGGGGTATGAGCGTTAATACTCGGACCACGTAATGGTATTGTCCTTTTTGAATTTGTGATTATGAGCTACAACGCCCGAACTTCAACATGTGTTATTTAAGTCAAACATGTAGTGTGTAATTTAAGTCAAACATGTAGTGTGTAATTTAAGTCATACATGTAGCGGTAACATTATCCTGGAAATACACACAGCGCACAACAAGAACAATATTCAAATATTTTCATAAATACGAAACATGTCAAAAACTTCATATAGAAACAAATGGAGAATAAATCTACACTATCACGTTCATCTCAGTGAGAGTGTCCAATCACTAATCGATTCTTCACTTGGTAATACTTTCTCTAATTAAGTACAACAAGAGAGTGCAAGTTTTAAAACGCATGTACACTATTACATACTGAGTACTGTTTACTAATTAGCAATTACCCACGCTAAACATATACATCTGTAAAATATCCACAATAACAGTTTGCATCGAAACCCTGACAATATGAACTCAGAAATATCCAGCCAATCTATGGTATGTAAGGAAGCATTCGCTAGAATGCTCCCGCCGAACGTATTGAACATAATTATGATGTCATACGTGAAGCAATTTCCTTACACAGAACCAAGGTGAGATACATGTACATGGTTAGCGACCTTTTAAAAGGAATGTATTGCACTGTGAATTTACTTTAGCTTGACGGGTGGAAAGCAGATGTTGTAAAAACTCTAGGTGAATTTAAAAAACAAAATGTAGTCACAATCATGACGAGTTTGTTCTAACGATCTTTATACAACTCATTTACGAACAACACCCAGTTGCGACTACGGACATGTAATAGAAGATGCAGAACAGTTTATGTTCAAGTGAAATAGATTTCACAGATAACGACAGTCTATTTCAATCCACTCGTCGTTTTCATCCACTAAGTGCAAACATGTTGCTTTTTGGTCAAGATGTGGGAAATACATTAATGCGTAATGCTTCCCAACAAATGCATCAGCGAAACCAAGCGCTTTACACACTAGCGCATTTTACCAAGTTCTTATCAATGGCGTATACTGCTCTGACTCACTGTACTGAATGTATATACTACACTGCTCTGACTCACTGTACTGATTGTATATACTACACTGCTCTGACTCACTGTACTGAATGTATTTACTACACTGCTCTGACTCACTGTACTGAATGTATATATTACACTGCTCTGACTCACTGTACTGAATGTATATACTACACTGCTCTGACTCACTGTACTGAATATATATACTACACTGCTCTGACTCACTGTACTGAATGTATATACTCTCATTTGCTGCTATCGCGACTTTGCTTCTTCCTATTTCATCTCTGTATACCATATTTGACAACAACAAATGGAACTGATATCAGGTATTTTCATAGTATATGTTGATTGTTAATCCAACAGTGTGTGTATATTCACTATATGTAACTACTTGCTTAGCCATGTCCATTGTTCTATTATAATAGTATATTGTGAAGGACCGTAACTAATGTTGTTAGAACGTGTGGCCCAACCCGTTTGCATATTATATGGCAATAAAATATACTTAAATCTTATGTTCTACAAAATCAAATACAGTATACAATACATGTATACAACTTTCTGTATATTCATAGCAAACGGTGTTGAACCTAGAGACTTTCATTTTTAATAACATATCCACTGGTTAATGTTGCAATATCAATGAAATAAATTCGCACCAACATGTTAAAGCTACCGGTGGACTTGTCTTTGCGGAAATGTGTAAAGAAAATAAGCTTAATCAAACATGAAGTAGAGGAATAGAAAACTAATATTATCATAAGTATAATATTTATAAATATTTCAGACAAAATCACTTAATAATCTATTCCTGCCAACGTGACTAATATATCTCATCGATATGGAATAAATCATAGATGAAAATGGAAGTATAATTAAAATCAGTCTCAGACTGAAGACTAAGCCTTTTTCATACAACATTTGCACGTGCGATACATATGGCCTTGTGTGCTGTCCGGTTTAATTTTGTTTTTATGAAAATGTTCGGGCTATAATATATTACATATTCTGTTAGTTTCGTTGTTTAAATAATACAAATGTATGAATGTGTTACTGAATGTAATCACCTTTGCGTTGTAATTCCTGTTGGACTTATAACCTTTTCTAGCTAGAAGCTTCGTACTGCAATGTCATGCTTATGTATACATTTCGCATTCGGAACTTGACGGTACCCCCGAAAACGCTCAAGCAAAATAATAATTAACTATATTTTAATTGTATCGTAAAAATATTAATACAAGTAAAACAAGTACGAAGATACAACATATTATGTAAATTCCGATTTGGAATAAAAATAAATAGCACATACCACGAAACTCTTATTTACGGTCATTATTCATCACGTACATATATGTACAAACTAATATTTAAATATTCATATAAAAAGAAATATAGATCTAAAATGGAACAGGAAAAGCAGCATTCAAGGACGACAGTCAACAACAAACACAGAAACAAAGAACAAATTTAAAGATGAATAAAAGGCCAAATAAGACATCACAAACACAAAAGGGTTGACAATACCGCCTTGGAATGGTCGGTGGCAAAAAAGTCCGTTGGGGGTTTAAACAAGGTTCTAGGGCGCACCAAACCTCACACTTACCCTACTGTCAACCCAATAAAACGGGACAGTGTAAATAAAGAAATTCCCGAAATGAACCATTCTCTAACCAACAAGGCAGTATTAATATGCAATTTAAGTTAAACACAAAGATGCTCGTGTATATATAAATGCAAAAAAACAATAGCCTAGAAAGCCTCAAAGAAGGTACTTAATGACTTGACAGATGCCAGAGAAACAAAAGAATAAACCATTGAGGGCACGTCAATACAAGACTGCAGACAAACATCAAAGTCACCGTCCTTTTGGGCTTTAGATAGACGTCATCATAGGGTTCACAGCCTGTCTGCTCATCGCACAATCAAAGAGGAAAGCATAGTGGCGAACTGTAAATGGGTCCATAATCCAAGCATGCAGTGCGTTGCAAAATGATAGGGTCATAACCTCTTTTGATAAACCTTTTAACAAGTAAAAACACAGATAGTATGAAAGTGATCATGACCAAGAACATGTATCATGTATCAATATAATCCAATTATCAATAAGAATATATTCTTTCATATTTCTTGGACAAACAATTATATTAATTTGATATGTGTGATCACATTATTTGCAAACTGATGCACAAACGGTAACACTCATTTCTTATCAGTTTAATATATTGTCGGTTTATTTCACATGAACCATGGACGATAATGCTGCAGTCTGTTTGGTAGATTATCAGAACGGTCGATGGAACGGTCGGATCGGAACTGTAATCTATGGGTCCTGTGTTTTAGACCCGATTCATCAGCACATGTTAGCCCTATAACATGTGGGGAATCCAGCATGACTGTGACATTAAAATACTTCAGAATCTCGTCTCCCTCTAAACATAAAGGGAATTATTCTAAAACGTAGAAGAATTATGACACTGTTGATAGAAATCTGGCATTAGAATGATGAAAAAATGTCTGGTATCGGAACGGCAGTACGATGATCCCGGATGTTCACAATGTTCCCGGATGTTCCCGGATGTTCAACAATGTATATACCCTCGTGAAATACACATGCATTTTGTATATACGGCAGGTCATTTTGGCATGTAAAACTACGTCCCTGTGTTGTCAGTGTACGTTTGAAAATATAAACGGATACCTTATATGCCCTTCTAGACGATATTTCGGTATCAGTAAGCATGGTAACAGAATACTGTTCTCCATACACAGCTCCGTTCGTAGCTATGACCTAGTTGTTTACAAAATGACGTTCTGGATGATATGACACGATCAGTGTCACAACATGGCGTACAAGGAATTGACTCGTTTCTTTTTTAAATGTTTCGTTTAACCACACCGCAGTCTTTCATGGCAGTCACATTTAACTTTTTTCATTTAATTTGTCTATAAAACGAGAATTGCCATACTAGTGTTTAGTCTTAAACGAACTAGTACTTTATAACTAAGGATTCGGCGTCGTATTTCGACAGCGACACAACATTGCTTTCAAATCCGCTCGAAATTTAGAGCCACACAAAAAATACAAGAAAAAGTTAATAGCTGCGTTGACGTTAAGTAGGGCATTCAGCTTCAAATTTAAAACCCACCGACTGCTGTCTGGGTTACTAAAACCATCAACCGGGATTAAAACGTCAACTATCGTGATCGGTGCCACAGTAAATAAGAAGGCAATATTAACCAATACAAGCGTTACAGTCATGGTCATGTTGAAACTCGAGCCAGACGTCTTCCGTTGTTTCCTCTGCATGACTCGTCTCGTCACCTGAATGATAATTATAATGTTACCAAAGAGGATAAAGATATACGGGACGGCAAACATCAGTGTTAAAACAATCCATGGTAAAACACTAACAAAGAAATTGTTGTAGTGATCAGATAGTGTATGACAATGCAAGCCGTGTTCATCGGTTTCTTCTGTGTAACCAAATCCGAATATAAGGTGAAGGTTGATAGTGTAGGCTACAATCCAAATGGCAATCACGACTATTTTCGCCAAATTTGCAGTACACGCCGTTTTGAACTTGTGAGGAAATATAACACTGAATACTCGCTCTATAGTCACAGCAATAAGCAGCCAAGACGCAGTTGCAACTGTTGCATATGGGAAAAATACGCCGATTTTACACCATACAATCCCTAATTCTGCCAAATTAATATTCCAAATCACTACCATGTACGAGTCTAATGGACCAAATATTAAAATAAAATTATCAGAAACTGCAAGAGCCGCAAGGTAAATAGCCGTCGATGAATTGCGATGATGTTTTCTTGCTAAAACAGCGATCGACAGACTGTTTCCGAGGCATCCCACTACGAATATTACCAGGAAAATATTTCCTAAGGGTTGTAGTGGTTTAAATGAAACCGTTTCTGTTGCAGTCAATGAAGTATTAAATGTTTCATTTACACTAAACGATGCATTAATAAAATGTTCTGGAAGTACTGTTTCGTTTTCCTTGTCATATTCGATCGCCATATCGTTGCTGAGGTCCCCGACCATATATTAAGTTCTACTGTTGTCAAAGCCTATTCTTGGCTATATTGCATTCCTGAACTACACTAAAAAGTTAAGACAGGTTACACACGTGGCATTGCATTAGTCCACATTAAGCACTGTAAAGCTGTTCAATCTTATTTGCAATACATTAGTATTTCTTTACTAACAGGCACGTGATCTAAGCGTTAATAAATCTATAGGATGTTGTTGTTTTCATGCTTCCATCAGTTTTTTTGTGTCTATATTACATTTGTATTCCCAGCTGGTATCCTCAATTTATAACCGCTTCACTACAGATCTCTAGTTAATACACGACAAAAAATAGTTCTGAAATTGTTTATTTCAGTAAAAATATTTTTCGTGAAATAAATATCAAAGTTTATGTAAAAATCTATGAAATGTATAGTTATCACGGCAAAATACAAATATCAGCAAACTGAGGTAAGCATAACAAATTTTTGAAGGGAGATCAACACTATAGGAAAAGTAGTTCCAAAAACAGTGAAATTTATTTATTTAAAACAGTGGATTACCACTTTTATTTCATTGAGAAAATTATATAAATCACTGGAAAGCATAAAATAACACTGTGTAATTTCGTCTCCCACTTCCATTAAAGCTATTGAACGTATATCTAATATATTTTAGCTTAAAACGAACTAGAATTTATATCCTCAATCAATGTACCAGTCGTTGCCTCTTGACACTTATAAATGAACTTTCGCGAATTCCAGGTAACGTATTTTAGGCCTATATTGCTTTTCAATCACACATATGTTGTGAACATAAGTCACATAGGAAACATACTAAAGGGAAAAAGAAACGCTACTCGGAAATTGCGCATCTTCCAAGTAATATTCTAGAGGAATCTCATGATGATTTGTAAAACACTGGTTGCACTTAATTAGAGAAAGGGCTATATATATACTGATAAAATATGTTTAGCAAGTAATTCGCATTCATTTTCTAGGCTTTGCGGATCAGAGGTCTTTAACAATATAATTAACATAATTAGCAGGTATATGCAGGGCACTGTGTTTGAAACAATATCTGCGAAAAAAAATAACAACATGTTTTAAACTACGTGCTTTAAGGCCCGGTCACAACCCACCGTGCGTGTTTTTAGTCCGTACGTTTTTTGGGGAGGCCACGGCCGCCACGTTTTTCTGAAAACGTGGGGAGGGAGTGGCAAGAGCAGGGAGAGAGTACGTCAACGCACGTCACTCGCACGGTTGCGCAAGGTGTAAGTACGTGGCCCGCACGCCACGCCTGGCCGTGAGCGGTTGCGTGCATCGTACGTTGCACACATGGTAAGTGAGTTGTACGTGCTTACAACTTGCTTACAACGTACGATCTCCGTGCGATTGCCACGTTATCGTACGGAGGCCGTACTTACACGTGCTGCTCACGTACTGTGTCCTTACTCACTCGCATGTTGTAAGTGCGTGGAAGTGCGACGAACGTGAGTTTTTCCGCCCAATGTCGGGGGGGGGGGATATATAGAACGACATTCCGAGGTTCTCCAGAAGTCCCAGCTGCTGCTGCCTCAATATGCTGCCCATTCCACCGCAGAGACTCCGGGTTCTGATGCTGCAAGAGCAGCTTCAAGTGGCAGCGCACGAGCACGACGTGGTATTACTTGCCTTGATACGGGAGAGGGAGAGGCAACAGGGACGCCGACGCAGGAGATGGTGGGTTCGTCCATGGATCGAGAGGAGGAGGCTTTTCGGGCAGTACGAAACGTTGTTCCAAGAGCTAGAGCGTGAATCGAGGGGGGACTATGTCGGATACATCCGAATGGACCCCAAGATCTTCGCCGAGCTCCTGCTCCGAGTGACCCCTCGAATCACCAAGGGCCCAAGGTATGTGTCTTCATTTCTGCCATAACAAATGCTTGGTTTTGCTTTTTGTATTTGCTTAAAAATGTTGTCTTATCATTTCACGAATACATTCTATTAATCCATTAATATTAATGTCTCTATCTTGGTATTTCTGAGATATGGCACATTATTGCATTGGACGTCAATAGTAGTATACCGTGCCAATTTGAGCCCCCTTAAGAAAAAGGAATGGTTAAGGTATTGGTTATGGTAAAATCATAACAACAGCCATGACCTTGCTATATATTAATGCTATACATTCTATGTTTCAGGAGTCGCCGCCCTCTGGAGCCTGGCCTGAAGCTGGCCATCACCCTTCGCTTCTTGGCGACGGGGAACAGCTACAGGTCCCTTGCCTACGACTTCCGGGTGGCACACAACAGCATATCCAAGTTCGTGCCGGAGGTCTGCACCGCCATCTACGAGGAATATAAGGAGGAGATGTTCACCATGCCCTCCACACAGGACGAGTGGAAAGCCGTCGCCCGCCAGTTTGGAACGCGATGGAACTTTCACCACTGTTGTGGGGCGATCGACGGGAAACACATCGCCATCAAGAAGCCCAAGAAAAGTGGATCGCTCTATTACAATTATAAGGGCTTCTTTTCTGTGGTGCTCCTGGCCATCGTGGATGCTAACTATTCCTTCTTGTGGTGCAAGGTGGGGGCCAACGGCTCCTCCTCAGACGCAGGCGTGTTCAACCAGTCTACCCTCCGTGGGGCACTGGAGGACAACACCATTGGATTCCCAGCACCGGATCCACTTCCAGGCGACGACCGGGACTTTCCATTCTTCATCGTGGGCGACGATGCCTTTCCCCTGCGAAAGTGGCTCATGAAGCCATACAGTCGCCGTGCCATGACCCACAAAGAGAGGGTGATGAACTATCGGACCTCTCGGGCCCGTCGTGTTGTGGAGAACGGTTTTGGGATATTGGCTCACCGGTGGCGGTGCCTACTCACCACCCTGCAGTTGGAGCTTGGCAATGTGATTCGCGTTGTGTTGGGCTGCCTCACCCTTCACAATTGGCTGCGAAAGCGCCGGCCCGGACTACAGGACCTTAATGTGGACCGTGAGGATGAGGATGGGAACGTGGTCCTTGGGGCCTGGAGGGAGGATGTGCAGATGACCGAACCCAACCAGATGGTCGGCCAACGGGACTCAAGGGAAGGGAAAACCCTGAGAAACTATTTGGCGGACTATTACATTTCCCCACTTGGCCGCCTACCATGGCAAGATCGGGTTGTTTGAACACATGAACTCATGATACTCATGATTTAATTTTATGAACTCTGCAGACATTCTATGAACTCTACAGACACTCATGATTTTAATGAACTCTGGGGTCATTTCATGAACTCATGATTTAATTTTATGTATTCATGTGTGAATAAACATGTAGAAGTTTATTGTGTCAAACTTATAATAAAATGTTTTTTTTGTTCTTATTTAAAATCAACCTTAACTTTAATATTATATACCAGAATGGTTCCGGTCTCACTTCTTACTTTCAAAGCCCCCCCCCCCCCCCCCCCCCCCATCCCCCCCAAAAAAAACCCAGTCATTTTTAACAAATGGTTATAATAAATTTACCGTTTGCAAAAATTACGGATTTGTTTTTTGGGGCTGGTTGGGGGGAGGTTTTTGTTATCATTTTGCCCCATGCACCATATAATCTTGAGCTTTGACATTTGTTCAAAGTTTAAATCAAGGAAGACAAGCACTTTTAAGGCAAACCAGTTCTTTATTTTACTCAATAATACAACTAATAAGTAATAATAGCATAAGAACAAAAACATTCCAACATGAGCAACGAAAAAAAGTTGACACTGTAGTCCACAAAACCCCTAGTCCCCTAGTCCACCCTGGATAGTAGTCCAAAGAAAATCCCTAGTCCACACTGGCAGGAGTCAGTTTAAGTCCACAAAACACACTAGTTGGTGGGGGAGCTGTCTCAGTTGTCCCCTGAGTCCTCCTGTGTACCCGAAGGACTGGCTGCCTGCGATGCTGCTACTTGGCTGGTGTTACCCGAGGGGATACCTTGGGTCAACTGGTTCATAAACAAATCTGTAAGACCACTGCCATTGATTGATGAATACAGGAGGGGAGGGACAGACTGCGACCGAGTTGCACCAAGCTGGAGCACAAAAGGAAAGAAGGAACATTATAAGTAATTATAATTGTATGCTAAGTTAATACAAATTATTGCCAGATCTAAGCTAAGCAATTGACAAGTGTATTTACCTCGGGAGTCTGTGACTGAAAGGAGGAGCTGGGCTGCTGCAACACCTGTTGCGACGGCTGCTGTGGACACTGTTGCTGCCATGTCTGCATCTGACCCCACTGCTGTTGCTGCTGCGGGAAGTGCGGCCAATGCTGCTGGACTGGTGGCATTGGCCTGGGCTGTGCAGTTGGAGATGGAGATGTGTCAGGGTTGGGTCGGGGCCTGCTGTAGTCCTGCATCAGGCGCATAGCAGCCAACTGGAAGTCGTCCCACCTATCGTGGGTGAACCCTGACATCCTGGCCGCGATCCACTGGCTAAATGCTGTGCGTTCGTCTGGTTGTGGGGGTGCAGGCGGCAGGGGCAGCAACAATTGTCTCCAACTGCAAACACACAGGTACGTAAAGGTAAGTATATAATATAAACACCAATGTGTTACTTCTGTTAAAAACATTATACACATCAAATCTATAAACAGTACATGTCATTCACTGTGAAGTAAAGTAGAACACTGTGCAATATAAATATAGCAAAGTACAATTGCAAACATACAATATGCAATGTGCATTTCACACCAATAGTATTAACATTAAATACCTGTTTACTCAGGACCTCCTCGGGCCTGGGCCTGTCCAAAAACTTCATAAGAAGGTCGTCGATCTTCGACTTCTTGCTGGCCGGAGGCTTGGTATTGCGGGTGGCCGCGGAGGTGGAGGGAGATGGAGATGCTGGCCTGGTTGGGATCGAGTGTAGTGACTCCTCATCCTCGCTTTGCTCTCCCGTCTCCTCCAGCTGAAAGTGAATATAAGTTTTACACATTAATGATTTTCCTTTCTTCAATTTACATGTTTCGAAATTTAAAAATTAATGATTACATGTTTGTACTATAATATATTACATGTAAAATGTACAATTGTGTATTGTAATGTTGTCATGTTTAAAAACTAGAAATGTCTATCCATGTAATAACTGTGTAGAAAATCTTTACCGGTGTGGTCTCTACAGTATAGGTGCGTGGGACAATGTAGGCCTTCAGGAAGGCGAAATTCTGGAGTTGCCATTTCTTCCTTGCTGTGACAGGTTGGGTGGCCTGGCCTGACTTGGTCTTGTAGAGTTTTCCCACTGAAGTCCGCATGTTTTTGAACCAGCCCTGGATCTGTTTTCCTGTGGAACAGAAAAAGAAAGTACCAAATTATTGACAATACCAATAGCGCAAATAATTCATGGGTCATTATATGGTACAATCCTACTTCGACAACTGTGCTTATGAAAGAGCTTATACATGAAAGCACGCATGTTTCTCCTGAAATAAAATGTACACAGCAACACGTGGAAATGAGGGTACTTACTGGTTGTGTTGAGTTCCTTGGCCAGCTGGTCCAGGAGTTTATCCTTCTGTTGCTTGTTCTGGTAGTTTGGGTGCGACTTATCGTAGAAGGCCTGATTCACCGAGAAGAACTCAACCAGGCGCTCCTCCTTTTTCGCCGAGAACGAGCAGTTGGCCTTCTCCGATCCACCAGCAGCACCCTCCTCATGATCAGACTCTCTGCCGTCACCATCTGACTCTTCTTCGTTCCTCCTCGCCTCTTCCACTTCCTCTCTGGCCATCTCATCTTCCGCGGCCCGTTTCTGTTGGGCCTCTCTGTCCGTATCCGCTGCCTTTTGAGCTGCAGATGCAGCTGACCCCTTCTTCTGTGTCCTCTTATTACTCATCTTGGATACGAAATGTTGGCACTCGTCCGTCGGCTCGGCTTAAGCCGTGGTCGCAACCCGCCTTACTTGCAAGTGCGTGCTGTCTACTTGCAAAAACGTGGGCAAAATTTGGGGATCCGTACGTGGTGAGTACCGCCTCAGTACGGATTTGGGAGCACGCAGACACGCCGTAGCACTTTTAGTGCATGAGGAACTTTCGCTGCGTTCGGGATGCGGTCGGGCTACGGATTCACCCAAGTACGGGTGACGCGCGTGTCTTCTACAGCCAATGAGCGCACAACGCACTGACTCCGTGAGTCTTTTAAATTTTGTCCACGGTCACTTGCTCTACGGACGGCGCACTTAGCACGTACGCGCTGCGCACGTGATAAGTGCGTGGTCTGTGCTTACCCGGCACTTCCCCAGTTCTACTGTCCAATGAGCACGCAGAACTGACGTGGACCGTACCGAGTAAGCACGTGCTCCGCACTTACAACGCACGTTGTGCGCACTGATTTCTGCAGTATATATAAAAGCCGAGCCGACGGACGAGTGCCAACATTTCGTCTCCAAGATGACTAATAAGAGGACACAGAAGAAGGGGTCATCTGCATCTGCAGCTCAAAAGGCAGCGGATACGGCCACAGAGGCCCAACAGAAACGGGCCGCGGAAGATGAGATGGCCAGAGAGGAAGTGGAAGAGGCGAGGAGGAACGAAGAAGAGTCAGATGGTGACAACAGAGTCTGATCATGAGGAGGGTGCTGCTGGTGGATCGGAGAAGGCCAACTGCTCGTTCTCGGCGAAAAAGGAGGAGCGCCTGGTTGAGTTCTTCTCGGTGAATCAGGCCTTCTACGATAAGTCGCACCCAAACTACCAGAACAAGCAACAGAAGGATAAACTCCTGGACCAGCTGGCCAAGGAACTCAACACAACCAGTAAGTACCCTCATTTCCACGTGTTGCTGTGTACATTTTATTTCAGGAGAAACATGCGTGCTTTCTTGTATAAGCTCTTTCATAAGCACAGTTGTCGAAGTAGGATGTCAAAGCTCAAGATTATATGGTGCATGGGGCAAAATGATAACAAAAATCTCCCCCCAACCAGCCCCAAAAAACAAATCCGTAATTTTTGCAAACGGTAAATTTATTATAACCATTTGTTAAAAATGACTGGGTTTTTTTTTTGGGGGGGTGGGGGGGGGGGGGGGTGGGCTTTGAAAGTAAGAAGTGAGACCGGAACCATTCTGGTATATAATATTAAAGTTAAGGTTGATTTTAAATAAGAACAAAAAAAAACATTTTATTATATGTTTGACACAATAAACTTCTACATGTTTATTCACACATGAATACATAAAATTAAATCATGAGTTCATGAAATGACCCCAGAGTTCATTAAAATCATGAGTGTCTGTAGAGTTCATAAAATGTCTGCAGAGTTCATAAAATTAAATCATGAGTATCATGAGTTCATGTGTTCAAACAACCCGATCTTGCCATGGTAGGCGGCCAAGTGGGGAACTGTAATAGTCCGCCAAATAGTTTCTCAGGGTTTTCCATTCCCTTGAGTCCCGTTGGCCGACCATCTGGTTGGGTTCGGTCATCTGCACATCCTCCCTCCAGGCCCCAAGGACCACGTTCCCATCCTCATCCTCACGGTCCACATTAAGGTCCTGTAGTCCGGGCCGGCGCTTTCGCAGCCAATTGTGAAGGGTGAGGCAGCCCAACACAACGCGAATCACATTGCCAGGCTCCAACTGCAGGGTGGTGAGTAGGCACCGCCACCGGTGAGCCAATATCCCAAAACCGTTCTCCACAACACGACGGGCCCGAGAGGTCCGATAGTTCATCACCCTCTCTTTGTGGGTCATGGCACGGCGACTGTATGGCTCCATGAGCCACTTTCGCAGGGGAAAGGCATCGTCGCCCACGATGAAGAAGGGAAAGTCCCGGTCGTCGCCTGGAAGTGGATCCGGTGCTGGGAATCCAATGGTGTTGTCCTCCAGTGCCCCACGGAGGGTAGACTGGTTGAACACGCCTGCGTCTGAGGAGGAGCCGTTGGCCCCCACCTTGCACCACAAGAAGGAATAGTTAGCATCCACGATGGCCAGGAGCACCACAGAAAAGAAGCCCTTATAATTGTAATAGAGCGATCCACTTTTCTTGGGCTTCTTGATGGCGATGTGTTTCCCGTCGATCGCCCCACAACAGTGGTGAAAGTTCTATCGCGTTCCAAACTGGCGGGCGACGGCTTTCCACTCGTCCTGTGTGGAGGGCATGGTGAACATCTCCTCCTTATATTCCTCGTAGATGACGGTGCAGACCTCCGGCACGAACTTGGATATGCTGTTGTGTGCCACCCGGAAGTCGTAGGCAAGGGACCTGTAGCTGTTCCCCGTCGCCAAGAAGCGAAGGGTGATGGCCAGCTTCATGCCAGGCTCCAGAGGGCGGCGACTCCTGAAACATAGAATGTATAGCATTAATATATAGCAAGGTCATGGCTGTTGTTATGATTTTACCATAACCAATACCTTAACCATTCCTTTTTCTTAAGGGGGCTCAAATTGGCACGGTATACTACTATTGACGTCCAATGCAATAATGTGCCATATCTCAGAAATACCAAGATAGAGACATTAATATAAATGGATTAATAGAATGTATTCGTGAAATGATAAGACAACATTTTTAAGCAAATACAAAAAGCAAAACCAAGCATTTGTTATGGCAGAAATGAATACACATACCTTGGGCCCTTGGTGATTCGAGCGGTCACTCGGAGCAGGAGCTCGGCGAAGATCTTGGGGTCCATTCGGATGTAACCGACATAGTCCCCCCTCGATTCACGCTCTAGCTCTTGGAACAACGTTTCGTACTGCCCGAAAAGCCTCCTCCTCTCGATCCATGGACGAACCCACCATCTCCTGCGTCGGCGTCCCTGTTGCCTCTCCCTCTCCAGTATCAAGGCAAGTAATATCACGTCGTGCTCGTGCGCTGCCACTTGAAGCTGCTCTTGCAGCATCAGAACCCGGAATCTCTGCGGTGGAATGGGCAGCATCTTGAGGCAGCAGCAGCTGGGACTTCTGGAGAACCTCGGAATGTCGTTCTATATATCCCCCCCCCCCGACATTGGGCGGAAAAACTCACGTTCGTCGCACTTCCACGCACTTACAACATGCGAGTGAGTAAGGACACAGTACGTGAGCAGCACGTGTAAGTACGGCCTCCGTACGATAACGTGGCAATCGCACGGAGATCGTACGTTGTAAGCAAGTTGTAAGCACGTACAACTCACTTACCATGTGTGCAACGTACGATGCACGCAACCGCTCACGGCGAGGCGTGGCGTGCGGGCCACGTACTTACACCTTGCGCAACCGTGCGAGTGACGTGCGTTGACGTACTCTCTCCCTGCTCTTGCCACTCCCTCCCCACGTTTTCAGAAAAACGTGGCGGCCGTGGCCTCCCCAAAAAACGTACGGACTAAAAACACGCACGGTGGGTTGTGACCGGGCCTTTTTATATATACTGCAGAAATCAGTGCGCACAACGTGCGTTGTAAGTGCGGAGCACGTGCTTACTCGGTACGGTCCACGTCAGTTCTGCGTGCTCATTGGACAGTAGAACTGGGGAAGTGCCGGGTAAGCACAGACCACGCACTTATCACGTGCGCAGCACGCACGTGCTAAGTGCGCCGTCCGTAGAGCAAGTGACCGTGGACAAAATTTAAAAGACACACGGAGTCAGTGCGTTGTGCGCTCATTGGCTGTAGAAGACACGCGCGTCACCCGTACTTGGGTGAATCCGTAGCCCGACCGCATCCCGAACGCAGCGAAAGTTCCTCATGCACTAAAAGTGCTACGGCGTGTCTGCGTGCTCCCAAATCCGTACTGAGGCGGTACTGACCACGTACGGATCCCCAAATTTTGCCCACGTTTTTGCAAGTAGACAGCACGCACTTGCAAGTACGGCGGGTTGGGACCACGGCTTTACAGATTTTTTTATAATTTCGTTCTTATTTCAATGTAAAGGAAGGTAATTTCAATTTTTTTAAACTTTGGTTCGTTATTGCAATATAATGACAAGTTTAGTATCCATTGATTTCGTTTTTCTTTTAATGTAAAGGGAGGTAATTTCATTTTTTTCTTAAAATTTGGTTCGTTATTGCATTATAATGATAAGGTAAGTATCCTTCGATTTTGCGTTTTTTATAACTTGAAACCCAGAAATGGTATTTATTGACGTTTAATCATGTTCATTATCATTTCGGTATTTTTAAAAATATGCAATACGCTGTTTTAAATAAATGGGAGACAATTATGATACTTACAGTGGATCACAACTATTTAGTGAAAGAGAAGATCACCCTATGTCATGCAAATGTTTTATAATACTTCACATTATAAAATAGCATTCAATTTGTTTAAGCTAAATGTGATAGTCCTAACGTGTCCAATATTAAATTAATTTCAAAGCAGGTAACTTAAAGTACGTCTGTAATAAAAACCACCGTAGCGTTTTTATTGCTAAACAGTGTAACACGTTGTCATAAGTATTTTCCCGATGTACTGTGGATTCTATTTCCCAAAGGTCAAATGTTGACTCTACCAGATTAATATTAAAGATGCTAATGTATCAGGATCGATAGATGTTTTATTTCGTTTTTTGTTTTTTTCAATTTGCTCAATGATTTTCATTAGTCAAAACCCAAGGGCATAATTGACTTTTAATGGACAAACGCCATGCATGTCCCTCCGTGATTTGCATTCACGTTTGATGATATACTCATATGGAATAGTGTATCATAGATTGTGAAATTCTCTATTGCGTTCTGTCATAAATTTATCATGTCGATCTGCATAATTCTGCCGAGAAACAGGGTGCCTGAGATAATATCTCAACCTTATCTCGGCACTTACGTTCATATCCCGTCAGGTGCAGATCGTGATGACATCAGCACGTCTTTTGATGACGTCAGGGTAAATTTGATGACGCATGGGTATTTTTGAAGGGGAAAAATTGGAAAAAATGGAAAAAAAGTAAATTAAATGAATTTAAACGATCAACGTGATAAATAGAATATCATGTAAAGTTTCCTTGCACTCTGAAGGATAGAACCCACAGTGGTTAGGTGAGGGGAGGGGCAAGAGATTTAAAAAAAAAAAAGGTAGGTCATTACACTTTTTTCCGCTAGTAGTCTTTGAAGAAGACACATATTTCTAACTCAAAATTAATTCAAGATAAAGAAGTATGTTTTAATGCTGAACTTTTTTAAAAGTTGTATATGACATGGTCCAATGACATTTCGTTCAAAACAAATAAAAAGTTAACGATGTTAAAAAGAGTTATTTTGACATTTTCACTGTAAAATACTGTACACACAATGTTGACATAGAGACGAATATAAAATTACCTGAGTAGCTACTTTCATATATATATTCCATTAACATGATTAATGAAAAACAACAATCTTAATTTTTCTCTAGTAAAAGTCTTAATTCTACTTAGAGCTACCCATACTCCCTATTTCGTTGATAACAAAAAATGATCACAAATGACGGAAAAGAAATATGAAAAGCAAATGCTTAAAATTTGATATATTACCATCTTAAATACTACATTTTATCCATATCTACTAGAATGCAAAAAAAAATGCAACAATAATGTTGTCAAACAGTGATTTAAAAAGTAAATTCTTAGTCTTGAAGATGTCAACACCTGCTCAGCCAGCATCCTTAAGGTGCAGATCCGAAATGTTCCTTATAGAAGAAGAATATATTTTAATTTATTAAACAAGAAGGATAAAATAAATGATCCGAGGCTCTCGGTCTTGTCTTGTCGTGCCTTCAATGGTTTATTCTCTTGTTGCTTTGGCTTCTGACAAGTCATCGAGTACCCTCATTGTGGCTTTCTAGACTTTTGTGGTTTTTTTTGTATTTATATATACACGAGCATCTAGGTGTTTTACTTATATTGCCTTTTAACGCTGCCTTGTTGATTAGAAGATATTATATTTTACGGCGGGGATTTCTTTATTTACACTGTCCCGTTTAATTGGGATGACAATAGGGTAAGTGTGATGTTTGGTGCCTTTTTGGCCACTGACCGTTCCAAGGCAGAAGCCCTATTGTCAACCCTTTTGTGTTTGTGATGTCGTTTGCATTTGTTATTACCTTTGCCTTCTCGTTCGTCTATTTGCGTGTTTGTTGTTTGTGTTTTGTGGTTGACTGTCGTCATTGAATGCTACTTTCCCTGTCCGATTTTTTATATCTTTCTTTTTTTTCATTTCAATGTTGCCAAACGAGTAAAATAATTCAAACTTGAATAGACATGAATGTGGGATTCGATTTTTTACATAACTCCAAAAGTGCCACATTAAAATCGAAGAGACAATTCCGATATGGCGTTTAACGTCATTTATTCAGCACATTGTAAGCTATGTATGACGTGCGATGTTCAGTGGTGGAGGCAGACCACATACTTATACTGTACCTGTGTAGAAATAGTAATGTATCACTTCTGCCGTCAAATTTAAAAAAATAGGTTATAAGGAAGATCTATACAACTATGGTGATTTTTGACAACAGTTGTTTCCCTTTCATTATAATTGAAATCGTAGCTTAATGATGTTCGGACTGTAACATAAACACTGCGCCAGATATATACCTTAATATACACACTTTATCGAGAGAATATACATAATAAAAGCAAATGTTCATAACTACACTATATGCCCATTTCGCATCACCAAAACGAACAACAGATGCATATGGTTCCTGTTTGAATGTGTTGTTGGAACTTAACATCGCATTAATGTTTTTTACATCTGACGTTATGAATGACATTTTAACGGTTAACATGTTTTCTGGCACTTAAAGTATTACCGGCTAACGTACGTGACGTCAGAAGTATTGATCGAAAATGTATATCTCCTCAATAACCAATCAGCATTGAGTATTTTAATAAACGCTGTTAGACCATTGTTTTCCGCTAACACTAAAGTAACACATTTAATAAACATGATCAAAATGACAAAATAAACATATATTTGGGGAGATTTTACACCTCTGCCTAGATAAGCAGTAGCCCTATTTTTACCCGGGAACCAAACGGGGTGTATTGTCACTCATATTGTTATAAACGCATACATGTAACACGAAAGTATTGAGAGTAAACAATGAATTTGTACACTAATATATAGTTAACATGGTTAAAAGCAGGTAAATAGTTCGTTAACTATATTAAATAAAAACACATTCAAAGCAGTGTTTGGAGTTAGACTTTATTTGTTTGTATTATAGTGTCAAATATAACGTTACCCACATATACAAATATTACACAAACAAACTGTTATACCCCACCATAGTAAATACCTAAAAGACACTTAAAACATACGTATACATATGTTTGTCAGTTCAGTTATCACTATATACATAATATATATTTATTTACCCATAAATATTCCTTCATCAAATGTACAATTAAACTTTGCACATCCAGCATTTAGCTAACAACAAAGTATGTACCTTCTATTAATAACTGAACAATTACATGGCATTTATAGTACTGTCGATTTTTCTTATGGTGGAAGCAGACCACCCACCACCAGTACTGTACAACTCCCGCAAACCGTAAGAATCGACACTTTATCATTTACAAGTCGAGCTCCCTGTGGAATTCGCAGTGGTGAAAGGCGAGAATGTTTACAACGCAACGTCGTTAATCCCTCGGCCACGGAAGACATTGACAAAGAAATAACTTACTGGTAAATTCATATTTGAATGACCTGATTAACAGTGGCTGAAACAAATAATAAAAGCTGAAAAGATATGTCGATATATCGTATGTCGATTAATGATACCGATTCAAATTTGTGTATACATTTCTTTAAATTGCATGTATAATAACTCGTCATACCAAACATAGAATCGCACACATTAATATCGAACACTGTGACATTGGACTTCCTTACAGCGTTACCATTTATAAAAAAGCTTAAAGCTTCATTAAGAAATACGCTTTAACTATATTAAATAGTATGGGCACCTTTAATTAAAAGTACATTTTATCACATAGTAATTAAATATTTTTCATCGTTAACTAGGGAAAACGCTGAAATGCATAACAAG
Source organism: Cyrtodaria siliqua (assembly GCA_037043455.1). Lineage (NCBI taxonomy): Eukaryota > Metazoa > Mollusca > Bivalvia > Adapedonta > Hiatellidae > Cyrtodaria > Cyrtodaria siliqua. Next base: position 101,807 of record JAWPHD010006346.1, read on the forward strand.
AGGGTCAAATGGCCCCGAGTCAAACAAATAATAACCTTGGCCCGAATTCACTTCATAGAGCAAATTAAGTGGAGGATATTACTTAAATCAAGAGTTTTGCATATTTTTAAATATCTTTATTAACCTCTCAGGGACACTACAAACCATGTATTTTAAGATAACTATTTGGCTGTAGGTTTTATGTATCCATAACATTAATAACAATATTAACAAAAAGTCTTAAATCGATAAAAAAATGTATTTAAAAAACTGATACAATTTGACTTAAGATATTGCTAAGAAGCTTTATGGACATGCTGGATATGGACCCTTGTACAGTCATGAGCGGGTGGTGAATTTGTCATGCACGATACTACAGATAAGCTATACTATAATTTGAATATTTAACTTTCATTCACCCTGCAAATTTCATCTTATGAGGCTTGATCAGACTCTGCCAGCCTTTCCTCATTCTAAATCCGACAAAATAAATTACTCGTTACAGTCATCGTATGAGGCTTGAATAGACTCTGCCACCCTTTCCTCATTCTAAATCCGACAAAATAAATTACTCGTTACAGACAGAAGATGGAAACAGTTCTATAATAAACAAGACAATGTCTTACAAGTTATCTCCCTTAGGAAAGATAAAAAATAACACATTAAGTCTTTAAACTAAAATAACAGAACTAAATAATGAAAGACAATTATAATTAAGATATGGTGATTGATATTTTAACAATGACAATATTTTTCTTATTATTGTTCTCAGAAGAAATCACCCTCTCTTGACCTCAAGAAAAGATAAAAAGTAAAAGATCCCAATTTAATAACTTTTCTACAAATTACATTTAAATATTTTTCACTGTTATATTGCCTATAATTGCTTGCATAATATATTGTAAGGTGCATAGAGGGATGGTAGTCCCCGACCCTCTTGCACCTATAACGGGGAGAATAAACGGACCACCAATTTGGTGATCGAAATTTTAAAAAAATGAATAAATAGTATGGGCTCCTTTCATGGAAAGTACATTTTATTACATAGTAATTAAATATGTTTCACAGTTAACTATGGAAAGCGCTGAAATGCATAACAAGAGGGTCAAATGGCCCCGAATCAAACAACTAATGACCTTGACCCTTATTCATAAAGCAACTTAAGTGGAGGATATTACTTAAGTCAAGAGTTTTGCATATTTTTATATATCTTTATTAACCTCTCCGGGACACTACTAACCATATATTTTAAGATAAATATTTAGCTGTAGGTTTTATTTATTCATAACATTATTAACAATATCAAGAAAACATCTTAAATCGATAGAAAATGTGTTTAAACAATTGATAAAAATGACTTAATATATTACTAAGAAGCTTCATGAATATGGACCGCTGTGCATTGTAAACAGTTGAAACAGTAACACATCAAATGGGTAAGATAATGTAAAGCCGAGACTCTCGGCAGGGCTGGGCTAAATTTAACACAGGATCATCATTCAAACCAGTTTGGTAAAGGTTTATAAGCTATGGTATTCGCAAAATATTAGATATCTAGCTCTTGCACTTTCAGATAAGAACATTTTTTAAAAGCTTTCCTATATAACGCTGTAATTCCGTGAATCACTTTCCATTCCAGATCTTACCCACAGGGTCATCATTTGAACAAGCGTATTAGAGGGCCATATGCATATACTGCATGTATCATATGACAGCTCTACGCCTTGTAATGTCAGAGATAAATAAGTTTACCTAAAATATGTGACCACTGGGACGGGGTCAAATTTGACCCCAGAGTCGACATTAGAACAAACTTGATAGAGGACTATAACGTATGGGATATGCAATATATTAAACCTATGGCTCTTGCAGTTTCAGGGAAGAAGATTTGTTTAAAGAGTATTCTATATTACCCTATGTAAGGATAAGTATAAAAGTCGAACAGGAAATGCATATTTTACAAAACACAGTAAACCCAACAACACGCAAAACTACAAACATGAATGGCAATGTGAACAAAGAATCAAGGCATAAGACGTAAAAAACACAAAAAGGGTTGACAATAATGCTACCGCCTTGGAACGGTCAGTGGCAAAAATGTCCGATGGGGGTTTGATCCATGTTCTAGAGTGCACCAAACCTCACACTTACCCTATTGTCATCGCAATAAAACGGGACAGTGTAAATAACGAAATCCCCGCCATAAACTATTCTATAACCAACAAGGCAGCATTAATAGGCAATATAAGTAAAATACATTGATGCTCGTGTAAAACTAAGACCAGCCATATACCACGGTGTAACCATTTGAACAAACTTGGTTGAGGAACATAAGCTTGTCTTTTTCCACGCAAGGATATGCCAAACATGGAACCCCTGGAGCAGGTAACAATTGACACCATGGTTGCCATTTTAACACATGTGATAGTTGACTAGAAGCTTATAGTACATGCAAAAAAATGATTAATCCTCTAGCTCTTGTAGTATATTGTATTAGAGAAGAAGATCGTGTAATCATTTTCTAATACAACTGTTATGTAAATCTAAAACACCCAGGCATGATTTCATCCCAGGGTCAACCATTTTTATCAAATAGTAATTCAATATTAGTAAATAAGCATTATTTGATTCTGTTAAAAATTAAACCTAATGGTTTCATAGAGAAATTCAATATGGTTTTAATTTTTTGCATATAAGTGTGTTTATATAGGTTTTCCACACTTCTACATATTATTCAAAACACCTGCGTCAGTTGCACATATTGTGTTTTTGTCTGAATACACAATTTAATTGTTATGCATGTGACACCAGTTTACTTCATACAAATAAGTTTTTAAAATAACTATTTGTGTCAACTAAACACAAAATTCGGGGAACTGTTATATTGAAAAAGTTCAAAATCTATTTTATATGTGTTTTGTATATCTTTTTTAATCTGCATTGGTATTCCGCTGTAAGCCTTTTTTAAATACATCATTCTTTGTTGATTCCATCGCTTCAATTCAGCTGCAGGTGTGTTCTTCCTTATCGCAGTTAGTTTAGATAATATCGATTCTTTGATTAATTCTGCCGAGTCCATATTTGCAAATTCTTCTTCTGGAAATTGTACGTCTTCGCCTAAATATCCATTATACTGAAATGTTTTCCATAATCGTTTTGCTATTTCTACCTGATTATAACATTCAAATTTTTTCCCAAGTTTTGTCAAGCGTTTTTGTATATCAAAATTGTAAGTCGTCAGCATTTGTATCTCTAACAAATTGCGATCTACTGCAGGTCCTGTTTTCACACTGTCTCTTGCAATTTTAGCACCGCTTTTGATAAGATTCGTATCTGAAGCAAACGTTTCCATCTTTCCCACGACGTCAAAGTTCATTTGACATGGGTTGCACCTGTAGTAGACTGGTTCAAAATGCATATCAACGTGTTTGTTTTTCTTTAATTGACTAGCAGTAAATTCTAAAAACTCAGAAAACGTGACTGTATGTCCGCAGTGTTTAGATAACTCATCTGCGTTTGGACGGACTTCCGCAATGATTTTGGTTCCCAACCACCACCAGAAATCAGGTAAAAATAATTTATCTAGGTAACCCGACCATAATCGGGCGTATGGATCTCGTGCAAACATAAACTTAAAATCAGCTTTGTTTGCATATCCCAGCTGCGTGCCATTACCCAGGTTGTATAACGTCGTCTTGTTCCAGGGTCCGAAGTGGGCGTAAATTCTGTCAATGTCGGATGGTTTGGATACGGGTCGACCTTCATAATCGTGACTAATGAAGCGAAATATCTGCTTCCATGTGGTACATCCTACCTTGGGTACCACACAGTATAGGATTGACTTTGTAGGCGTAAATAACCCTTCTCCATACATCTTCCTCTTGCTATAAAGAAAATAATAGTCTTAGTGTGAATAATTTGTTTGTATTACAAGCTATATATAATCGAGGTCTTTAAAAACGCCTCCTGTATGTTGTTTGAATAATTCTTACATATATCATTTCACATGGTTAATAAGTAATTTCACGATTTAACGTGTATCTCAAAAAAAATCCAGTATTTTTTTAATATTTTGTTTTTCTTCACTATAATTAATTTTGACTAGGTAGGCCGCATGTTTTGACATTCCCTCGATTTTTGTCTGCTAAAACACTAAAAAATGAACTCTAAACTAAAAAATACCTTGAAAACCATTGGTCCGGATCCCCACACGAACAGTGTCAAAACAAAGGTGCACATGTCCTCTTCATGAATATATTAGATGTATTACAATCAAGGGTCGTGCAAAAGAGCGCAAGGGGTTTAAAGGGGTTTAAAGGACCCCAGGGGTGGGCGCAATTTTTTTAAATATTTTTTTTTCTTACTTTTTGCAATTTTTTTAAAAATATTTCTTTTTACTGAACATCTTATGAAAAAAATGTATCATTCTAATGAAATAAATTCTACTTTGATTTTTTGAAAATTTGACGGTGAAGTGAAAATGAAATGATTTACACCCACAAATGACTTTTAAATAATATATTAAACTGCGGTATAACCTTTGTTTATTTTCAGTGAGGCGTTTTCCAAAGTATTCGAAAATAATTAGTAAACATTCATTTGCTATATATTTCAGTAAAAACATGTTTTTAAACAGATTTTATTGTCGAAATATTCGTTATAAAATTCTGCTAATATAAGCTTTCCCATCGCTAAATGGAATTAAGACGGGACCACGAAATGTTGTATGTACAATATGCTGTTAATCGAATGGTACATGGCTACGTAATCTTTCCTTTTCGGAAAAAAAAGCCTTAAGCAACACATAACACAGAAATAATATTCCTTCAATGTTTTCTTATTGACAGAATACGTGTTTGGTTCAAGCATGTGAACAAACTTAGGATGCAACATTTTGCAAACTCTTTACATTCAATACAGTACTAAAATGGCTCATTGTTTCAAACAGGAACTTCAACATTTATGAATTTCTTGTTAAAAGTGTGCTACAACATCGCAGTTGTATCCTTTCTCTAACTAACTGCAACTTCTTTTTTTACAAAACGTCTTGGGATTTCTTTGAAATATTATGTTGAATTAAGTGTGCAGTAAATACAATATATAGCGGAAATTTGCTGTTTTGAATGTGTTATGTGAGTTCTACACATCACGTATCTAAATATGAAATGTTTAAAATGTAGCGCATATTATCAAAATCATCCATTCTAGCTTGTTATTTTAAGATATAACATTTACTTGTTTTTGTTTTACTTGTTTGTCCATAATGCTATGGGTCTGCTTGGCGGACTTGTTTTTCTTGTGTTGGTAGTGTAGAAGGGCTTATCTTAAAATATGTTATTACCTTGTTTCCTTATTTGTCTGTCCATAATGCTATGGGTCTGCTTGGCGGACTTGTTCTTCTTGTGTGGGTAGCGTAGAAGGGCTTATCTTAAGATATTGTATTACCTTGTTTTCCTTATTTGTCTGTCCATAATGCTATGGGTCTTCTTGGCGGACTTGTTCTGTTTGTATGGGTAGCGTAGAAGGGCTTATCTTATGATATTGTATTACCTTGTTTTCCTTATTTGTCTGTCCATAATGCTATGCTCTGCTTGGTGGAATTTTTGGTTGGGTGGTGTAGAAGGGCTTATCTTAAGATATGACATTACCTTGTTTGTCCTTACTTGTTTGTCCATAATACTATGTTCTTCTTGGCGGACTTCTTTTTCTTGATTAGGTAGTGCCGAAGGGATTATCTTAACATATTACATCACGTTCCTTGTCTTTGTTCGTCTCTGCTTGATGAACTGGTTCTGTTTTTTTGGGATTTGTAGACTTAGATGCTTCTTAAGACATGACATTACCTTGTGTGTTTGTCCGCAATGCTATGCTCTGCTAGGCGGACATTTTCTTTTTGTTTATGTATTGTAGAAGGGCTTATCGCAAGATATTACATCACCGTTTGGATCCTTACTTATTTGTCCATGATGCTATGCCCTGCTAGGTGGACTTGTTCCTTTTGTTTGTAAAGGGTAGTAGGGTTTATGTTAGACATTAAATCACCTTGTGTGTCCTTACTTGTTTGTCCATAATGCTATGCCCTGCTTAGCGGACTTTTTTATTTTGTTTGGTAAGAGTAGAAGGGTTACCTTAAGCTATTACATTACCTTGCGTACATATATCCTTACTTGTTTGTCAATAATGCTACTCTGCTTTTGGGCGGACTTGTTATTGTTGTGTGGGTAGTGTGGAAGGGTGTATCCTAAGATATTGCATTACCTTGTCGTCCTTACTTGTTTGTCCATAATGCAATGTTGCTGCTCGGCGGACTTTTTCTTTTTGTTTGGGTAGTATAAAAGGGTTTATCTTAAGATATTACACACACTTGTTTGTTCTTACTTGTTTGTCCATAATGCTATGTTCTGCTTGGAGGACTTGTTTTTCTTGCTGAAATGTTGTTTTATTTCAAGTAAGATGACTGCTGCCGCTGACTAATATATTTAGTTTTAAATCTAAATGCATAAACATTAGCGAGCATTTACCTGAAAGTATCATCATTGTTGTATTTGCGGCAAACCTGCTGTATTTCGGACAAACGCTTCTGATTATTTAGAGTAAGCTCCACCAGTTCTTGTTTCTCTTGCAGCTAATTAAAATAGAATCGCATGAAATAAATCATTTCTTGCAAGGTTTATACTGATGCCTTGGTTAAACACACTTTCACTGATGACAAAGGGAGGATACTCGAAAAGTTCAGTTAATAATGCATGGATTATATTGTTGTATTGTTAAACACATGATCTCTGCTGACAAAAGGGAAATCTTTGGTCTGTATTTACGACAAATGATAAAGGATAAAAAGGCAAACTGTACATGTTGTTCACAACGACAAGAGGTAGAACTCTCCCAATGGAAACTAATGACGTAATTCCATGGTATTCGTTTTCATTATTCATCTGTACAACCATGATGACCATTTTGTTCCCGATAAGACCTTTCGTGTTCAAGGATTGAGATTGGTGAAACCTAGAACCTGGTTTAAACCACCAGCAGCATTGTTGCCACTGACCATTCCATTTTGACAACCCTTTTATGTTTGTGGTGTCGCATACTTTCTCTTTGTAATTTTCGTTTAAATTGTATGCGTGTTATTGGTTGACTCTGTTCCGTGAATGCTATATTTACTGTTTATCTTGTATACCGACGTGTAATACAACATTATTTCATGTATGTATATCTATAAGAATGTAGCTCCTAGAGATTAACATGGATGGCATTAGTAACGTTTAGTATTTACCATCGAGTTGTCATGAGACGCAATTACACAAACATATTTGGGTGGGGAATTTTTTTTTTAAAATATAAAACAGAGTTGTAAGAGTTATTTAACGATGCCACTATCAACGATTTCTCAAAAGTGACTCCTATCTGTGTTCCTACAGTTTGGTGCACCACTATGCTGCGGTTTGAGCCCCATCGGCGCCGCTTGGTTTATACGATGTGGCACTGAGTGGGACATCATCCGTCAGAAAGAGACTTTAAAGGGCAGCTCCTTGAATTGAAGAATATCCTCCCAGAAAATGCCAAAAGGAATTATATAGTCAGATAAATGGTTTCCGTAATCTCATTACGTGGTCCGAGTATTAACTTTCATACCCCATCATACCCCTTACCCAAGAAGCGAAAACGGGGTTGGCTTGGGTATGAAATAAAAACCTTAATTTCGGCTTTAAAAGTCTTCATATTGTAAAACTAAAACATTTAATGGGTACTTTTAAGCAAGTTATCGCATTCTTTCAGTAAACAATGTTTTTTAACGTCTTTTATTGACGAACAATCCGTTCTGATATCCAGCTAATATACGCTTTCCCATCAGTAAATGGAATTAAGGCGGGACCACGTATTGTGAGAATCATATTACTTTTGTGTTAGCAACTGTCGACACTGTTGGATTCAAAACGGGTAAGTGTTCACTATTACGTTATCTAATAAGTGTAAAAGTCAAGGCATAATATGCTATGAGGAAAAGGTGCCACGTAATGCCTACATCTAGTTCCAAATGCTTTGAAAACATCTAGCCCATCCAGTTTCGTATTTCAATTTCATTTATGACTACAAAACTTCAGAAATAAGATACTAGTATTAACTAGTACTTGTGTTAGACACTTATCATCACAAAATGTTTGACGCTAGCTATCAACAACAGAGTGCATTACGAAACTAACGGCACAACTACACTACAAAACCGTTTATTTAAACTTTATGCAGATGTTCAAGTCACATAATAATGTATATGTACCGATTAAAAGTATAGGTTTATTCATGGTTTTTAAAATATCTATGATTGAGTATGCATAAAATGAATCATGAGTGGGTAACTCTGAATTCGACGCTTCAGTTTTGGTGTTTGGTCTGCTGATTAAAGCCGTTTATATTGTGTTTATAGAGTTTGGATTCTCAAAATATGTAAGTTGTATATATATATACCTCGTCGTCAGTAGGTTTAGAATCGGTGTGCATAGTTGTAAAATGTGGCTGTTTTGGCGGGATAGTTTCTTTGAAGAAACATCAAGTACTATTCGTATGTAACATAACTGGAAGAGTTTACTGTGACATGGACATCGTCGAAATAGTTAGTACATTTCCCCTCAGGAGGATTAAGTTAATTACTCTGTCAATCAAAATATAACGACCTTTTGGGCGAAAAATGTCAAAAGACGTACAGACATTTCGTGTACCTTGTATGCGACGAAGATGAACAACATACGTGGGGCGTATACGTATGCGATTGCGGGTGAACTAAACTGCTTGGACCTGGTATTGTCACGACGCGTTATACACAGAATTAAAATGACAGGGTAAACAATGCGGGTAAATAACGACGGTTGTTTCATTGTAAAGTAGTCGCATTAATTTCCATTAGTATAAACTATTTCTTGTGATCGTAACTTCTTTATTTCATTTCTTTTTTTCTTTTTTCTTTTCACTGACTCACCTGTGTTTCTCTTCCAATCAATGCCGAACGTATTTCTGAAACATAATACAAGTAATCATAACTTTGCGTATTCTAATTACCATAAGGTGCAGTACAACACTGGTGTTTAAAGGTCATAACTGGAATGTAAAAGTTTCAGAAATAAACTATTCGCAGCGGATTTATATCGTTTCAGATGAAAACTTGGTGGGCGGGACTTGAAGATTATCGATACCAAGGGCCGTAAGCCCGCGGTTGTGATGTGGTTTGATTTGAATGAATTAGTGAATGAATGAATGAATGATGTTCTACGCACGTCGACACACTGTGCGCAAAAACTGATGAAAGATGAAGAAATGAAGTAGTAATTAAAAAATAATGTAAATATATAAAGATAAAACTATTTACAAATAATGGATGATATGGTAGTAATATAAACTATATATGTAAATCAACAAATGCCCGTCAAAGGGTTTATAAACACGTAACATTATTATATATAAGAACATATTATAATGATTTATATAGTCTGATTTCTTTCAGCAAATCTAAAACAAGACGTCGCATTATATAAACCCGCAAGAAATATTTTATTTTTTATCTGACATGGATTTGTATGTATTTTATACACACAGTTTTCGAGGGAATGAACATAATACAAACAAGGTCTTGATAGCGTTTTTTAAAGAACTCCTCAATAACCAGTCAGCATTGAGTATTTTAATAAACCATGTTAGATTGTGTTTTCATCGGACGTTAGCATGTCTACCTTTATATATTCATAACCACACGCTATTACATCTATCGATCGTAAACCGACTTCAAAATGTTCATTCATCAGAGATATTTGACCTGTAAATACGGGCAGTGTTAACAAATATTCGACCTCAAATGAACCCATTGTAAGGTCAACTACACAGTATATAAAATACTACCTCACATGAACCTATCGTAAGGTCAAAACATGATGGTGTGAATGGGGTATTTATCATTGCGCAGTTTGTAATATTGATACCCTCTGTAATGGAGGCAGTGACCACACTGACCCCTATTTATTGACGTTGACGAATGTTGACCGGTGAAATCACCTTGGTTGGCACATTTAAATAACAATACACTGTTTTTGTAAACAGACAACGAACGTTCGTATACGTTTTATGAATGCAGTCGTCCCAAATGATGACATCTTTCTGCCGCGCTTTATAAGTCCCCCCCCCCCCCAACAATAGCAACTTTATAAGTAACTGTTATGTATTATACAAATGTACCCCCCCCCCCCCCCAACAATACCCCCCCCCCTCCCCCCTCCCCCAATAGCAACTTTATAAGTAACTGTTATGTATTATACAAATGTATCTGTATCTAGGCCATGAAACCGTCACTCAGTTGAAAAAAATATGTTCAATGGCACAGGTACATATGTATAATACATATGATGAGTGTTTACGAAACAGTGTATTATTATTTAAATGTGCCCGCAACGATATACAAATAAATTGTATGTTGTCAGCAGACCAGCAAATATCTGGTTGGCAATTTGCATATAAATGATGATGTCACGGGCAAACTTCGTATACCGTTGCCATGCCAGTTTATTTGAAAGCGTTCACGCTAGTTTCCCTTGTCACGGAACAGTTAATTTACGTCAGTGATGTAACAGTTGTATGTGAATACTTACTGATATTACCCCGTTACTTGCCTCATTAACTATGTAGAATACCGTACTAGTCTATTGAAATACTTTCTGATGGTGTCCCGTCCTACGGAAAAATACGCTCCCTAGTCAGCGGACGTTACAAATACGAATATTACATTATTGAAATATTAAATAGTAATTTATAACGAATGCAAAGGAGAGTAACGGAAAAGTTGATTTGTCTCTTTAACAGTATGTAATACCGTAACAGTGTATTTAAATACGTGGGTTGCCTCATAAACTACGTCTAATATGGTAACTATGTAGTTAATACTGTAACAGTTTAATTACATATTTACTTATTGTGTCATGTTGGTTTGCCTAGGTGATTAACTGCCTATCATACCGAAATAGTGTGTTTAAATACTTACTGATAGTGTCCCGTTCCACCGAACATGTGTTTTGCCTCATGATCACGTACACGTTGATCAAAATGAGAATCGGTGGAACAAATGCGGGAACACGCATGACTTTACAAAATACATGTCTCGGTCTCATTTTGGATTAATTATATTTTCCAGATCCATCTGAAATGTAATAAACAGAAATTGTATGCAAAAATGCAACTTTTAATACAACAATATACACATCTTTACAATGCAATGCGATGTAATACTGTACAATACTATACAATACAATACAATACAATACAATACGTAATACTGTACAATACTATACAATACAATACAATACAATACAATACAACACAATACAATACAATACAATACAAATGAATGCAATACAGTACAAATGTTTATTCAGCAAAGAACGGCCTCTGGCCCAAAATGCAATATATACATACACAAAAAATGCATAAGTAGTGTATTTCAAATACATATACATATATATATTTAAACCCGAGACGGATACTGTGTCTCCGTTATATTACAGAGGTTTAATCAGATATAATTTACTAAGGTAATGACTATGGAATCACTTTTGTTTAAAATGTGGTAAAGATATATTGCCAGTTTTTGTTTTAACTGGATTGGTAACTTGAAGTATATTATAAAAAATCCTGGATATGTGCACCACGGATACAGATAGCACTCACGCAAGTCATTCCAGAGTGTGTCTATTGCTCAGTTCTCAGACACTCAGACCCTATTTCTTTTGTAAAAAATTAGGGGAAAAAATCTAACATGGTTTCTTAAAATACTCAGTGGTGATTGGTTATTGGAGAAGTTTAAAAATGTGTATCGATACCTCTGACGTCAGGTAGCGTAACCGTTATGATGTCATTTTAAACGCCAGAAAACACGCAAACCGTTGAGACGTCATTTTAAACGTCAGATGCAAAACAATATTGCAGTGGTGTTCGTTATCTTAAGCGACGCTACCTTCCAACACCACATTGAAATAGGTTGAATTTCAAGCTGCATATATTTTTCGATTATTGATGACAAATGGGCATAAAATGTAAATTGTGAGAATTTGTATTTTGTTAATCTATCAACAAAAAGTGTATCATGATACATACAAATCCATTAAAATATGAAATAAAACATTTCCAGCGAGATCAAAACCTTGTGCTTGGGACTTGAAACACCTCGAAACACATGTAACAAATGGTGAGAAAAGTAACAGGTATCCGCTTGTTAGTTTAAACAGTATTTATTCAAGAAATGTGATGAACGAAATTTCAAATAATACATGTAAAGGATTTGAAAACAAATGAAAAATTGTGCATTCATCTCCTTATCTATCTATCTATCTATCTATCCGTATGTTGGTCTCTCATTTCAAACGACCACGTGATCATGATTAAAAAATATCTTACAATTAGACGATCATGTTATGTAATAATACAGATATTTTTTGGTCAATGTTATATTTTACAGTGTGACAACCATCATTACCAGATATGGATTTATAAATGTTCAGACTTTTATTTTGTCCTCCTCCTGTGAACGTTTGCCAGAAAACAAAATCTGAGAAATAAATAAATAAATACCTTGCGTCGGTATATTTAGGACAGCAGAAAAATAAACGATACTCCTTTTCAACACTACGAATGTTTAAGCTATGTCTTGATCAACTAGATTTTGCTAAAAATGTTTCTACGAATGAATGTTATTTCAACACATACATATCTTGCAGAATTAACAAATGTTTTAAAATATGAGTAATGATGACATAGGTGAGATTCTTTAAAGAGGCACTCGGCAATCTTGATTTCCTTAAAACTCCCGGCGTAGTCAATCGAGGTGTTTAAATAGGCAACGAGCTGAGACAGACTCTATCTTTTTGTAGCACAGTGTACTTAGTAACACTGTGACGTCAGAGTGACTCTGTACTCTAAATTCCTCTGTCTGGTAGCTGTAATACGGTATAGCCACGCATTTAGTTACCCTAAATTAAACGATCTAATGTGTTGCATTCATCAAAGAAAATGTCACCGAGCATGCTACAATATTAATTACAAGAATCCGGCGTGCACCACCTAAAATCTGAAAAGTAATAATTCTTATACTAGTATATAAAATTATATAAATTGCATTGTTTTTATTTATTTTCTTTTAAACGATGTATACCTGTTATATATATGAATAATCATTACTTTACTACATATTTAGGTGGATATGGGGACAAAAATATATATATATTATTTTTTTTAACAGAACAGACAGTTTATTAAGACTTATACATAAGTACATCGTCTAAATACATGTATGTATAAATAAATTCATGTCACGTATCCATGCATACAATATATTTTCTATATATTTTTAACATAGTTAATAGAAATGTATTAACAAAGGCAGTAAGAAAAATCAGCATAACTAATTACATTAGGTCTCAATATTAATATTCGAATTCCGTATAGCTAAAGCTTCTTTTATATATTTACAAATGTTCATAATCTTATTCTTATCAGATGAAGTCAGTAAATTGTGAAACTTAAATACAGATGGATTAACATAGTAAAAACGTTTAATATACTTGTTTCTTAGTTGAAGATAACATCGACAGATACATATAAAATGGTATTCATCCTCTATGTCCCTATCATTACAACCTAAACAATAGCGTTCATTACGAGGTATATTATTAAGTGAGTATCTTCCTGTTAGTATTCTCAAAGGGTGTACAGAAACCCTCAATTTCACAAAGTATAAACGTAGACTTCTGGGTACTACATCTAAATATCGTTCATATTCAAAAGAGGTTTTAAGCACTCTATACATATTCAAAACTAATGCATCTTATAAAGTCCTCTTTCTACATAAAAAAACTCGGTGGGAGCATATACCCTCCCCAGAAGCGGAAAAATTGTTTTTATGGTGTTTTACGTAATTTTCAACACATGTAAGGTTATATATGACTTTTTTAAAAAACACACACGCACACAAACATGTTGTTTTTTTCAGTTAAGCGGGAGGGGCGGGCGGACGGTTGGGGCTCAACTTAAAAAAAAGTGACTACTAAACCCCTCCCCCACCTCGACCAAACCAAATATATATATATATATATACTGGGTTATGGATTATCATTACTTTTAAGATTTTAGGTTCGGGCGCGGGTTGTATTTTTTTGCTTGTTTTTTATTTATTTTATTGTCTGTTGTTTTTGTTTTTGTGGTCAACAGTTTTATTAAACGTTGCTTCCCACACATTCCGCATTTGGGCGTGAGATGGGCTTGAACGCGGATAGTTAACTTACTATGAGCTGTAAAATTGAAACAATTGATTTGCGTTCATGTACCATTGTCATTGTTCAAGGGCCAGGGCTGATCTCAATTTCAAATAAGGCAAGAAATTCAGAAGAACTCTAAAACACACTGACCCCGACTTGCATGGGACGTCCAATGGACAACGGCCTGTAACAATAAAGGACCCTCTAGCTGTCAACCAAGCTTCATAACCCCTATTTGTTAGTGTTATATTATATTAGGAATTATTCCACTTTACCACACTAGTATTCCTGTAAAGAAAGACGTTGTTCGGATGAGGTTTATCCAAAGCCGAGAGTAAAGGCACACACGTCATCTCGATGTGTTTGCTTGAATGGTGTTTTACGTCATTTGTATACGCCCATTTGGAAAACGGGACGTATTGTGGTATGAGGTTGTCCGTCCGTACATCAGTTCCTCCCTCCGTAAACATTTGGCATTGCGCATGATTTTGAAAAGTGCTGCACTTCGATTTAATTTCATTAAATTTGCTTCAAAAACAGTATGATCCGTAGCCCACATGTTACTTTTACAAAGATCAATTGTTGGTGTTGCCAAGGTCCACGTTGTAATTTGTGATATATTACATGTAAGTGGCAGTCTTATTCATGTCAATTTCTGATAAATCTGATTGCATACAACTGAATTGGCGTTTACGACGCACCAACACAAATAAGCACCCAACCGGAATAGTCATGGCGTACTAATGCTCCCTTTACATCAAAACAAAATTAGGAAAGTGGGTCTAGAACCTTAACCTGCATAACTGCAGAGGTGCTACAAATTCTATAGTTGAAACTAAATTTACAATGATTCCCACAATCACACGCAGGTTCACGATGAAGACCTTTAATAAGCAGGATAAAAAATAACGAAATATTTATGAAAGAGGTCGTGTGCTCCTAACTGCCTGCCTCTAGAGGGCTTTTCAATGGTCCTTTATGCTACTCCGACAACTACACGGACGATTGCATATAATTAGATAAAATGTATAAATGTATATAAGCCTATCTGTCATATCAATCCTGTCATAATGGACTAGAATTTTTAAACTGTATATAAATTTATTCCATTAAAACTCAGATTGGGTTTAAACATGTTACGCTACGCCCTGGGGAATGTTCATTTGTATATCAATGTCATCGTTGATTTAATTGTTGAAAAGTAGGTCAACCACTAAGTGAGTTAGTATTTATGAATGGGAATTTAAAAAAAAAAAAAAAAAAAAAAAAATCGCTCCCCACGTTCGCTACATGTGGTTTCCATTTTGTTAAAATCCACTAAATAAACCCTAACTAATATATAACACCTGCGAGTTTTAATATTGCTATACCATAAGATTAAATATATTTTTTGTGCAGTATCATTATGTACAAGAAAAAAAATACATCATTGAACTAGTAAATGAATTATGAATAATGCTTGAGTTGCAAATCGCGAGTTATGTTTAAACAAGAGGCCCAGTGGGGCCTGTATCGCTCTACTTGCTATATGGTGTCCATTTTTGGGTAGGGTGGGGTGGGGTGGGGGATAGAAGGATTGTGTGTCAGATATGGCAGTATCAAACTAGTGTTTTATAAAGTGTTTTCAATTACCAAGATATAGGGGGATGGATATATTTGGCTCAAGTTTGCCTAGCTTTAAAACAAATAAAACTTTCGTTAATATAAACACTCAACCCACGTTTGACATGTGACCCAGAGGCGGGATCAAATTTGACCACAGGATCATCATTTAAACAAAATTGATAGATGACTATCAGCCGAATGCACATAACACATGAAATGGTGTATATGAACTGCTATTATACACATAACACATGAAATGGTGTATAGGAACTGCTATTATACACATAACACATGAAATGGTGTATATGAAAATTATATGAACTCCTATTATACACCTAACACATGAAATGGTGTATATGAACTGCTATTATACACATAACACATGAAATGGTGTATATGAAAATTATATGTGGATCTGTCTATCAACAATAATAATAGTAGTAATAAAATAATAATAATAATAATAATAATAATAATAATTATAATATCAACAATAATAATAGTAATAATAATAATAATAATAATAGTAACACTTTATTTCAAAAAGATAACATATTGACAAGTATAAAAGTCAAACAAGAAATGCAGATTTCACAGAACACAGTAAACACAAAAACACGCAAAAAGACAAACATGAATGGCAATGTTAATAAGGAATAAAGGCATAGGACGTCATACACACAACAAGAGGTAACAATAGGGCTACCGCCTTGAAACGGTCAGTATCAAAAAAATGCCGCTGGGGGTTTAACCTCACACTTACCCTACTGTCATCCAGATAAAACGGGACAGTGTAAATAAAGAAATCCCCGCCGTGAACTATTCTCTTACCAACAAGGCAGCATTAATAGACAATATAAGTAAAACACAAATATGCTCATGTATATATTAATACAAAAAAACATTAGCCTAGAAAGCCACAAAGAAGGTTCTCAATGCCTTAGCAGAAGCCAGATTGTGATGGTCCTTGTCGCGAAAGAGTTCTTGAATTTCCGGGTCTTGTGGTTAAAACTTTGAGTGAACACAGTTTTGTTATATTGAAATAAACAGAGAATGAACTCATCACCATAAAAACAGAGAAAAGACGCTGATCTTTTCACTCATTTTTGCACCATACAGCTTTCAAGA
This sequence comes from Cyrtodaria siliqua, assembly GCA_037043455.1. Taxonomy (NCBI): domain Eukaryota; kingdom Metazoa; phylum Mollusca; class Bivalvia; order Adapedonta; family Hiatellidae; genus Cyrtodaria; species Cyrtodaria siliqua. The sequence continues at coordinate 118,804 of JAWPHD010006346.1, forward strand.
ACGAATATTTTCAGATTACCTCCCTTTATAATAAAAATATAGTGATTTCGCAATTTGAATAAAACATGTTTTAGCAGCAACAGACAAACTTCGGTTTTTGATTTTATTAATATTGATCAGAATGATTGAGTGATAAGTATAAAATGATGAAATTGTATCTAGATTGGTGTACAAAGTGTAACAAAGTCAACCCTATGCAAATCACAGGACGTTTCTATTTTTGCTGAGTATAGTATAAATTAATAATAGTAATTCATATACTGACATAAGGTTCTTATACATTCTTTGCTATAAAGGTACACTTAACTTGAATTATGTATAAACATGTTAGCAACAAAATCACCATTTAAACTAGTATTTATGATTTGGCAACACAACGCAGCTGATTCGTCGAGCTTTCCAGACAGAACATTTTAATTAGAAATAATTAACCACAATGTAGCATGCGTCTTAATTTAATGCACATGCACATTTCATATACTGAAAGGAAAAAGAAACGCATAATGGGTATTTCCGCTATATATTGTATGTTTAATATGCTACTGCTAATGGAATGGTACAGGGCGACATTAGGCCTGTCCTTTCGGACAAAAGTTTAAACAGCACCGAACACACTAATGGTTACCCCTTTAAACATGTTAAAGTTTCATTATCGACAAAATGCGGATTTGGCTCAAGCAGGTGAGCAAACTTAGGCTTTTCCCAACGCTACTTGGTCGTTGAAAAAGCATGGGAAGGCTGAATATTTACAGCCAGCACGCTTCATGGCTGATCAACTCCGGTATATAAATTGAGGCCCGCTCTTAGTTTTTTATTTGTATAGCATTGCTATATTGAGGGTAGGAATAGTTTAACAACACTTTGTAATTTACTTTAATGAAAAAACATATGTTTATAATTTAGCTTTTGAATACAAAACTTATCTGGTATTTCTTAATTGTTTTAGACCAACAATCAGAGCACAGCACAATAAATATACAACATTCTTTAATATGTTATTATATGTACTGGTCACAAATGCTTTATTGGGTGGGCCTCATAATCTGAAGAAAAATTGAATATCACACTTTGCACATGAAATTGCATGGCTAACATTGATTTACAGTTACCTATAGAAATTCTCTCCCCCACAAATTCAATAGGCTCGAAATATGTCTTTAAACGCTGCAATCGCTTAATATGAACACAATACTGAAATGGTTTGACTTTTTAAAGCGAAACTTCAACATTTATGAATTTCGTGTAACAACGCATACTTTGATTAAAAGGTCTTCTACATGACAGAGTTGTCCTTTCTGTAATTAGTTGTAGCCCCTTTTTGTACAAAACATATTGAGATATATCTAGAATATAACGTGAAATTATGTGTATATAATAGTGCAGCATAGGCACATTTTTGATTAATATGCGTTTCTTTTTCCTTTCAGTATAGGAAACTTACGTTCATTATGATGGGTCTCATTTGAATTTAGATGTCCACCAAGAACTCTTCTATACTGCCTTCAGTTCCTTTAAAACGAACGAACAGCGAACAAAATGCAAATCAGTTCTTATATTTACATTATTCCCGTCGATTAAGTATCAACATTAATCTGGTCATGTGTGTCTTTATGTTCAGCCATCTGTATTGTCAAACTGAATACCGTTTATAACGTCGTATTAAATGAGTTAGAGTTTCAATTCAAAATGTAATTAAATTCGTTTGACTTTCCAAGTCAGACAAGCACAAAAACTATATCATAGTTATTAGTGCATTGCTTCCACTTTGACAATAATAAACTCAGTTTACCTGCACTTGACTTTAAAAGGCGAGGGAATGCGGTTACGGACAAGCAATCCGTATATATATTAGGTACGGATCATTTAAAAATTGTTTTTGCTTTTCCTTTAAACCAGTATGATTTGTAATTTTTAAAGATCCTTTTATCATATTAATTAATTTAATTCTTTGCAAACTAATACTATAACGCATATGCGCATTTTCAAATACTGAGGGGTGAATAACGGATAATTATATTTGTGATTATTCTTGTCATCAAATGATGAATATTAAAGCAAAACACTGGGCATTACGAATCTTAAACATTGTTTACCAAACTATGACTTACTTTAATAGAACGTTTATAACATGATAACTTAATTAACATGAATGATCATGGATTTGACGAATTATTTGTTGTCATATATATTTTTGTTACAAATATATTTACGTATTTATTTGCGATGAATACGTGTTCTTTGCATGTCTTTACATGATTTACATGATTATAATTTATTTAGCATAACCATTCAAATGGGTCATTATTTGATGAATTTTCTTAAGATCGTTTAGATGTGTGTACATAGTTAATACTATAAGAATATTTCATGGGTATCCGGTGAAGATAGGGAATAACAACACGCGGTATAAGTGTTTTTATTGGAACAGAGGCTCTGCCGAGGTTCCGATTAAAACACTTATACCGAGGGTTGGAATTCCCTGTCTGAGCCGAATACCCATGATAGATTATTTTTCTTGCATATCAGAGACATGTCGTGCGTTGACGCCTCCAGATACTAACGTCTTTTTTTGCCCCGGTAAAATGACGGATATCCTTGTCCGGTATGCAAGAATATAAGAATCTTTCATGGGTATCCGGTGAAGATATGGAATTCCAACCCGAGGTAGAAGTGTTTTTATCGGAACCGAGGCTCTGCCAAGCTACTAACGGTTTTTGCATGTTTTTCTGCATACCGGATGTTAGCGAGCGCGAATTTTATCTCGACCCTAGGGTGAGATGGATATGTCTAGCCCCGGTAATATGACGGATATCCTTGTCCGGTATGCAAGAAATTTCCATCTCACCCCATGTTCGAGATAAAATTCACGCTCGCCAACATCCGGTATGCAGGAAAACATGCAAAGCGTTAGTAGCTGACGGCGTCAACGCACAACATGTCTCTGATATGCAAGAAAAATAATCTGTCAGGGGTATTCGGTTCAGGTGGGGAATTCCAACCCTCGGTATGTGTTTTAATCGGAACCTCGGCAGAGCCTCGGTTCCGATAATATCACTTATGCATCGGGTTGGAATTTCCTATCTTCACCGGATACATATGAAAGATTCTTATAGTCTTGTCCTGACTCCGGACATTTTCTATCTACCGAGCCATACTCTCCTTCTGTACTCTTCTGTGTGTAATTGGTCATTTCAAACCGTAACACATGCGATCAAAATAGGATTATAAGTTAATTATTTATCATGATTAACATAACCACGCATTCGATTGTATAACGTAAAGACGACCCCTACATACACAATGGCTTTGCGGCCCCATATGCCTAGGCCATTATATCCGCAAACACAATCGCCGATACGAACACAATAACCTCCTTCACCCATGAAACCCATTTCTACTTGATTAGACTGCAAATGGCAAAAGGCGACCATTTGTAAAGACTATTAAATATTATTTATTTCTACCCTTTAATTTGTTTAGCTATATACATTGAACGTTATTAAACGATCAATATCTATCCAATGTGTTTCTTCCGTCAAATAGCCTTGATCACATGGTGGCCTACATCATTTTGAAAATTACACCCTTGAAATATATATATTTTAATATTGAATGATATTGGCTTCAATTAGAGTCGAAAAGAAAATATTGGGCGAATCAGCAGCTCATAGTTACAACAATTGTTCCTTATGCATACATCATTATTTCAGAAGTATAATGTTTAAGAATGATCATTAACACCGTATATTACAGTGGTGTAGAAACGGGAGGAAAGTGTGTTTCAACTGAACATTTTTATTTTTTGATAAGTTTTTTTCTGTTCCGCCTTCGGTTTGCTTGTCCATATTTTATTTATCATTAATAGGTAACTGAACTATTATTTATCCCATTAAAAAGATATTTACAACTTGTGGTATTAACTTTGAGACATTAACAAATTAATGCCCCATTAGATTTTTTTTTTCTAAAGTATCCATTACATATACAAACAGAGTAATTACATCTTTTTTTACATATTGATAACAATTACATATATACTGCAAGCAAAGTGTCATACTCATTAATCAATACTGCAAACGAAGTGTCATACTCATTAATCAATACTACAAACAAAGTGTCATACTCATTAATCAATACTGCAAACAAAGTGTCATACTCATTAGTCAATACTGCAAACAAAGTGTCATACTCATTAATCAATACTGCAAACAAAGTGTCATACTCATTAATCAATACTGCAAACAAAGTGTCATACTCATTAATCAGCTCATGCGTTTTATTCTATTTTGTAAAAGGGACACATGGCGAACTTGAGATACATTCAAACATTAAAATAAGTATATCGGTTATTAATCCTGCCTCATTTTGCCTGCATAGGATCAAACAAAAACTTGAGATTTCTCTTCCATATTCTCTCTAACTGTTCAAGTATACAGTTAAATTAAATGCATTATTATCAAAATTTAGTAATATGTTAAATCAAGTTAATGTACCTTGAACTATTTAAACACTTAACTTTAATGACTGAAAGTATGTAAATCATATTGAAGACCAACAGGAGCTGAGAGTTTTAAACTAATTAAATGACAGGGTTGCGTATAAAAAAAGAAAATAGCCCCAGAGTAACTTTTCTGATCATTTTATGAATTATGCTGCTCAGACAGGTTTAATTCACAAATTTACAAATTTCTAAATAATAAAGCATTTTTAAACCATAAAATTTGGCATCTAAATACAATAAACATTACTCTATACAGATAAATAAAAATAATTAAATAATGTATTTATTTTCAATATTTTCTAGAACAAAAGTTTTATTCCTAACTGACACATTTTGAATTTGGTGCATCTATTAATAGCTGTACCTGTAAAAATAAGATCAGTGATTGGTCAGAGTGCTGGAACCTTTATTTTGAAGCAGACGAAATACTAACTGGCTACACTGTATATATAATGACGGTGGACTCTACCGAACGCTGGGGTTTAAGATCGCCAAGTATCCGCTTAAAATTAACTCAGCATACGGATACAGTATCTCAAAGGCCGGGGTCACACTATAAAAGCTGGGTACACTGAAAAATGACTACTATCACTGAACACTCTAAGCTGTCTACAAGCAAAGCACCAGTGGGGATTTTTTCAAAATTTTAATAGACCTTTCCACATATTTTGTTGAAACTTGGCATACATGTTCATGAATGACTGATGAATATTCCTTGTGAATTTGAAAGCACTGTGACATTTGTGAGTGTTTTATCCCAAAAATATTTTTTGAAAACTGTTGTAATATTCAAATTTTCCACCACTGGTGATTGACAGTTGATGAAAGGTCATGACCTCTCTACCAGCCAACTAGAGTTGAGATGCTGGAGATTTTCATTCAGCTGGCATATGGCGGGAATAAAATACTACTACAAATACTACAGTGTTTAGATGTACAGTACACTGACATCTTATGAAGTAACTTAATCTTTAATATTTTAAATAAAGGTATAGGACGGTAAACATGGTATTATTTAGCAAATTAGATTACTGTAGAGAAAACAAGGTGGTACGCAGTCATGTAGTTCATGTTTTGACATGTGTCAGTATACCTAAATGTACTATTATTTATAGATTTGCATCAATTTATTCACAAGTATGAACATTTATATATCGCATATACACATATATACATACACATCTACACTTTATAGATTTGCATCAATTTATTCACAAGTATGCACCTTTATATATCTCATATACACAAATATACATACACATACACATACACACAGATATATGTATGTAAAAGTAATAAATTCAATATTCACCATTATTTAACGTATAGACTCATATCCATATATTCTCAAATATTCACATTCTATATTATGTTTAAATATTCTACCCATTATCTGTATACACATGCATAAATAATATAGTATATACAACTTTGCAGATATACACACCTTCGTACACATATATCTCATTATCTACACACTCGCTGTATGTATCGTTTTGCTATATGATCCTGCTATTGAGATAATAAACTCTTCAGGATATGCATGGATTACTTTTCTTTCCGGTGGAGCAGGGGTGGGGGGAAACAATTATACAAAACATTTTCTGGAGCATATATATAACGACAGGAAATCATTACAAACTTAAAACAAAAAAGCTGAGAAGTAGACAACAGTGTTTTACTATGATGATCGTTATGGTGTCCCTGAACTTTGACATGTTTATAAAAAGTGTATATATATCTGTGGTATTGTCCTATTTTACCAATGTTTATATATCGACTCCACATGGCTTCATTTGTTTTTTACTTTAACATTTTTATATGCTATCCACTTTTTCACTTTGTATAAAGATATATGTTTTTAAAGATATCTAGTAATTGGTTTTGCTTTTGCATATTTTGCTGATATATAAAAGGTTTTGCTTGCATGATAATTTTGCTCACGGGGGTGGTGGTAAGGCAAAACATAAACTAGACCCACCCCATGTCAGATGTTTGAGGTGTGCCCGACCTCCCACACTTCCACCCGTTTCTAAGGCTATGCAGTTGCATGTACATAGTTATGAGTATGATAGAAGCAAAGTCTAGACAATTTATATCAATAAGTAACCAGCATCAGTGGTGGCGGATTCAGAAGGGGCAGATGGTGAATGTGATTTTACCGTTGCGCGCCCACCCGCTACGCCCCTCTCCCCTCTACACATACACACATAAATCCAGTCCAAATTCGTTTGTGCCTATATATTGGTTAAATGTCGGAGGGACTTTAAACCTTAGAACTACACACACATAAACACATGAACTCAAATTGTGTATATGCGCTTTTTTTATTATTCTTTCATCAACAGCACCAAGTTTAGACTCACGTTTAACGGTTGAGGAGTGCATTCTTTAAATAAACTATTTCATTCGATTCTGTTACGATGATGACTGCTTATATGTTTTGGTTGTATATAATAAAGAAGCCAAATCAATGACAATCAACATTCGATCACTTCTGACGTCACTCCATTACAGTTTACATTGACCAGAGTGCACGTATACAGCTTAAAAAAATTGAATTAGGTGCCACAGTAACCATGGTAACTAGCAAGAACCTGTTTACTCACTTTTCCTTGAAACATAGAGATGTGTTACCTTGAGCGTAGATATGTGTTACCTTTAGCGTAGATAGGTGTTACCTTGAGCGTAGAGATGTGTTACCTTGAGCGCAGATATGTGTTACCTTTAGCGTAGATATGTGTTACCTTTAGCGTAGATATGTGTTACCTTGAGCGTAGAGATGTGTTACCTTGAGCGTAGATATGTGTTACCTTTAGCGTAGATATGTGTTACCTTGAGCGTAGATATGTGTTACCTTGAGCGTAGAGATGTGTTACCTTTAGCGTAGATATGTGTTACCGTGAGCGTAGATATGTGTTACCTTGAGCGTAGATATGTGTTACCTTTAGCGTTGATATGTGTTACCTTGAGCGTAGATATGTGTTACCTTTAGCGTAGATATGTGTTACCTTGAGCGTAGATATGTGTTACCTTTAGCGTAGATATGTGTTACCTTTAGCGTAGATATGTGTTACCTTTAGCATAGAGATATGTTACCTTTAGCGTAGAGAATTGTTACCTTTGCGTAGAGATTTGTTACCTTTAGCGTTATCATGCAAAGTTGTTACCTTTAGCGTAAGCGTTGTTCTCTTTAGTGGTAGAGGTGGTTGTTACCATTAGCGGAGGTTGTTACCTTTAGCGTTGGAAGTGTTACCCTTAGCGGCGGTAGTTACCTTTAGCGGCGGTAGTTACCTTTAGCGGAATTGTTACCTTAAGCCTTGTTACACGTGCCTATTGCTACACGATGGAACACGATGGAAGCATGTGCAGTAAAGAAAAGTAAATTTCCATTTATTTAGAACTTGCAGATTCTTCTATGACCTAATAACATATGCTTTATTTTATAAAATAAATTAATTAGGTTGCTTCATTATAGGAACCCGTTAATGTTTCGTCGATATATTTGAACAATATCACGTTAGATTGGTAATTGTGTTGCTTTTTGATATTTTTTAACAGATTTAGCTCCAATACCTGATGTACATGCGCCCCCTTTAAAGTAAAAATGATTCTTTATTTATTAATTGCCAATTATAAATACATAAAGATTTATCTCCGCCACTTCTGTAACTCTAATGCCTATCGGCATCACGTCACGATTCACATTTAGGCTCTTATATGACATTTGTGCATTCGTCACTCCTGAATTCTTTTGATGTTGTTTTTTTCTACTTAATCTGCACTATAAGTGCCAAACATTATTAATATCGTATTGAATAGTTCAAAGTAACATGATTAAACTTGTAATGAGTGATACTAATGTTGATTATATTGCACGAAAAATATATTAAAATATACTGTTAAACGGCTGCCAACACGCAGGTAAATTATTAATGTTTACACCCAAGATTACACATATTGACAACATGTAGGAAATCTAAAAAAAAACACTCTGATGTTTACAACCATGGACACAATGTAGTTAATCTAAAAACAACTAATGTTTATACTTATGGAAAACAGTAATCTGAAAATAAATCCCATTGCTAGCACACATGGACAATATGTACCAGGTCCCTAATGCTACACCCATGGACACTATGTACCTGGTCCCTAATGCTTACACCCATGCACAATATGTACCTGGTCCCTAATGCTTACACTCATGGATAATATGTACCAGGTCCCTAATGCTTACACCAATGGATAATATGTACCAGGTCCCTAAAGCTTACACCCATGGATAATATGTACCAGGTCCCTAATACTTACACCCATGGATAATATGTACCAGGTCCCTAATGCTTACACCCATGGATAATATGTACCAAGTCCCTAATACTTACACCCATGGACAATATGTACCAAGTCCCTAATGGTTACACCCATGCATAATATGTACCAAGTCCCTAATGCTTACACCCATGGATAATATGTACCAGGTCCCTAATGCTTACACCCATGGATAATATGTACCAGGTCCCTAATGCTTACACCCTTGGACAATATGTACCAGGTCCCTAATGCTTACACCCATGGATAATATGTACCTGGTCCCTAATGCTTACACCCATGGATAATTTGTACCAGGCCCCGAATGATTACACCCATGGATAATATGTACCTGGTCCCTAATACTTACACCCATGGATAATATATACCTGGTCCCTAATGCTTACACCCAAGGACAATATGTACCAGGTCCCTAATGCTTACACCTATGGATAATATGTACCAGGTCCCTAATGCATACACCCATGGACAATATGTACCAAGTCCCTAATGGTTACACCCATGGATAATATGTACCTGGTCCCTAATGCTTACACGCATGGATAATATGTACCAGGTCCCTAATACTTACACCAATGGATAATATGTACCAGGTATGTACCAGGTCCCTAATACTTACACCCATGGACAATATGTACCAGGTCCCTAATGCTTACAGCCATGAATAATATGTACCAGGTCCCTAATGCTTACACCCATGGATAATATGTACCAGGTCCCTAATACTTACACCAATGGATAATATGTACCAGGTATGTACCAGGTCCCTTATAATTATACCCATGGACAATATGTACCAGGTACATATGCTTCCACCCATGGATAATATGTACCTGGTCCCTAATGCTTACACCCATGGATGATATGTACCAGGTCCCGAATGCTTACACCTATGGATAATATGTACCAGGTATGTACAAGGTCCCTAATACTTACACCCATGGACAATATGTACCAGGTCCCTAATAATTACACCCATGAATAATATGTACCTGGTCCCTAATGCTTACACCCATGAATAATATGTACCAGGTCCCTAATGCTTACACCCATGGATAATAAGTACCAGGCCCCTAATACTTACACCAATGGATAATATGTACCAGGTATGTACCAGGTCCCTAATACTTACACCCATGGACAATATGTACCAGGTCCCTAATGCTTACACCCATGGATAATATGTACCAGGTCCCTAATGCTTACACCCATGGATAATATGTACCAGGTCCCTAATGCTTACACCCATGGACAATATGTACCAGGTCCCTAATGCTTACACCCATGGATAATATGTACCTGGTCCCTAATGCTTACACCCATGGATAATTTGTACCAGGCCCCGAATGATTACACCCATGGATAATATGTACCTGGTCCCTAATACTTACACCCATGGATAATATATACCTGGTCCCTAATGCTTACACCCAAGTACAATATGTACCAGGTCCCTAATGCTTACACCTATGGATAATATGTACCAGGTCCCTAATGCTTACGCCCATGGACAATATGTACCAAGTCCCTAATGGTAACACCCATGGATAATATGTACCTGGTCCCTAATGCTTACACCCATGGATAATATGTACCAGGTCCCTAATACTTACACCAATGGATAATATGTACCAGGTATGTACCAGGTCCCTAATACTTACACCAAAAGACAATATGTACCAGGTCCCTAATGCTTACACCCATGAATAATATGTACCAGATTCCTAATGCTTACACCCATGGATAATATGTACCAGGTATGTACCAGGTCCCTAATAATTATACCCATGGACAATATGTACCAGGTACATATGCTTACACCCATGAATAATATGTACCTGGTCCCTAATGCTTACACCCATGGATGATATGTACCAGGTCCCGAATGCTTACACCTATGGATAATATGTACCAGGTATGTACAAGGTCCCTAATACTTACACCCATGGACAATATGTACCAGGTCCCTAATGCTTACACCCATGAATAATATGTACCTGGTCCCTAATGCTTACACCCATGAATAATATGTACCAGGTCCCTAATGCTTACACCCATGGATAATATGTACCAGGTCCCTAATACTTACACCAATGGATAATATGTACCAGGTATGTACCAGGTCCCTAATACTTACACCCATGGACAATATGTACCAGGTCCCTAATGCTTACACCCATGAATAATATGTACCTGGTCCCTAATGCTTACACCTATGGATGATATGTACCTGGTCCCGAATGCTTACACCTATGGATAATATGTACCAAGTCCCTAATGCTTACACCCATGGATAATATGTACCAGGTCCCTAATACTTACACCAATGGATAATATGTACCAGGTATGTACCAGGTCCCTTATACTTACACCCATGGACAATATGTACCAGGTCCCTAATGCTTACACCCATGAATAATATGTACCTGGTCCCTAATGCTTACACCCATGGATAATATGTACCTGGTCCCTAATGCTTACACCCATGCACAATATGTACCAGGTCCCTAATGCTTACACCCATGCACAATATGTACCAGGTCCCTAATGCTTACACCCATGCACAATATGTACCAGGTCCCTAATGCTTACACCCATGAATAATATGTACCTGGTCCCTAATGCTTACATCCATGGATAATATGTACCAGGTCCCTAATGGTTACACCCATGTATAATATGTACCAGGTCCCTAATACTTACACCCATGGATAATATGTACCTGGTCCCTAATGCTTACACCCATGGATAATATGTACCAGGTCCCTAATACTTACACCCATGAATAATATGTACCAGGTCCCTAATGCTTACACCCATGGATAATATGTACCAGGTCCCTAATACTTACACCAATGGATAATATGTACCAGGTCCCTAATACTTACACCAATGGATAATATGTACCAGGTCCCTAATACTTACACCCATGGGTAATATGTACCAGGTCCCTAATGCTTACACCCATGGATAATATGTACCAGGTCCCTAATACTTACACCAATGGATAATATGTACCAGGTCCCTAATGCTTACACCCATGGATAATATGTACCAGGTCCCTAATACTTACACCCATGAATAATATGTACCAGGTCCCTAATGCTTACACCCATGGATAATATGTACCTGGTCCCTAATGCTTACACCCATGGATAATATGTACCAGGTCCCTAATGCTTACACCCATGGATAATATGTACCAGGTCCCTAATACTTACACCAATTTATAATATGTACCAGGTCCCTAATGCTTACACCAATGGATAATATGTACCAGGTCCATAATGCTTACACCCATGGATAATATGTACCAGGTCCCTAATGCTTACACCCATGGACAATATGTACCAATTCCCTAATACTTACACCCATGGATAATATGTACCAGGTCCCTAATGCTTACACCCATGGATAATATGTACCAGGTCCCTAATACTTACACCAATGGATAATATGTACCAGGTATGTACCAGGTCCCTAATACTTACACCCATGGACAATATGTACCAGGTCCCTAATGCTTACACCCATGAATAATATGTACCTGGTCCCTAATGCTTACACCCATGAATAATATGTACCTGGTCCCTAATGCTTACACCCATGAATAATATGTACCTGGTCCCTAATGCTTGGACCCATGGATAATATGTACCTGGTCCCTAATGCTTACACCCATGAATAATATGTACCAGGTCCCTAATGCTTACACCCATGGATAATATGTACCAGGTCCCTAATGCTTACACCCATGGATAATATGTACCTGGTCCCTAATGCTTACACCCATGGATAATATGTACCAGGTCCCTAATGCCTACACCCATGAATAATATGTACCTGGTCCCTAATGCTTACACCCATGGATAATATGTACCAGGTCCCTAATGCCTACACCCATGAATAATATGTACCTGGTCCCTAATGCCTACACCCATGAATAATATGTACCAGGTCCCTAATGCCTGCACCCATGAATAATATGTACCTGGTCCCTAATGCCAACACCCATGGATAATATGTACCAGGTCCCTAATGCCTACACCCATGAATAATATGTACCTGGTCCCTAATGCATACACCCATGGATAATATATACCTGGTCCCTAATGCATACATTCATGGATAATATGTACCAGGTCCCTAATGCTTACACACATGGGTAATATGTACCAGGTCCCTAATGCTTACACCCATGGATAATATGTACCTGGTCCCTAATGCTTACACCCATGGATAATATGTACCAGGTCCCTAATGCTTACACCCATGGATAATATGTACCAGGTCCCTAATGCTTACACCCATGGATAATATGTACCAAGTCCCTAATGCTTACACCCATGGATAATATATACCTGATCCCTAATGCTTACACCCATGGACAATATGTACCAGGTCCCTAATGCTTACACCCATGGATAATATGTACCAAGCCCCTAATGCTTACACCCATGGACAATATGAACCAAGTCCCTAATTGTTACACCCATGGATAATATGTACCAAGTCCCTAATGCTTACACCCATGGATAATATGTACCAAGTCCCTAATGCTTACACCCATGGATAATATGTACCAAGTCCCTAATGCTTACACCCATGGACAATATGTACCAAGTCCCTAATTGTTACACCCATGGATAATATGTACCAAGTCCCTAATGCTTACACCCATGGATAATATGTACCAAGTCCCTAATGCTTACACCCATGGACAATATGTACCAAGTCCCTAATTGTTACACCCATGGATAATATGTACCAAGTCCCTAATGCTTACACCCATGGACAATATGTACCAAGTCCCTAATTGTTACACCCATGGATAATATGTACCAGGTCCCGAATGCTTACACCCATGGATAATATGTACCAGGTCCCTAATGCTTACACCCATGGATAATATGTACCAGGTCCCGAATGCTTACACCCATGGATAGTATGTACCAGGTCCCTAATGCTTACACCCATGGATAATATGTACCAGGTCCCTAATGCTTACTCCCATGGATAATATGTACCAGGTCCCTAATACTTACACCCATGGATAATATATACCTGGTCCCTAATGCCTTCACCCATGGACAATATGTACCAGGTCCCTAATGCTTACACCCATGGATAATATGTACCAAGTCCCTAACGCTTACACCCATGGACAATATGTACCAAGTCCCTAATTGTTACACCCATGGATAATATGTACCAAGTCTCTAATGCTTACACCCATGGATAATATGTACCAGGTCCCTAATGCTTACACCCATGGACAATATGTACCAAGTCCCTAATTGTTACACCAATGGATAATATGTACCAAGTCCCTAATGCTTACACCCATGGATAATATGTACCAGGTCCCTAATGCTTACACCCATGCACAATATATACCTGGTCCCTAATGCTTACACCCATGGATAATATGTACCAGGTCCCTAATGGTTACACCCATGGATAATATGTACCAGGTCCCTAATGCTTACACCCATGGACAATATGTACCAGGTCCCTAATGGTTACACCCATGAATAATATGTACCAAGTCCCTAATGCTTACACCCATGGATAATATGTACCAGGTCCCTAATGCTTACACCCATGGATAATATGTACCAAGTCCCTAATGCTTACACCCATGGATAATATGTACCAGGTCCCTAATACTTACACCAATGGATAATATGTACCAGGTATGTACCAGGTCCCTAATACTTACACCCATGGACAATATGTACCAGGTCCCTAATGCTTACACCCATGGACAATATGTACCAAGTCCCTAATTGTTACACCCATGAATAATATGTACCTGGTCCCTAATGCTTACACCCATGGATAATATGTACCTGGTCCCTAATGCTTACACCCATGCACAATATGTACCAGGTCCCTAATGCTTACACCCATGCACAATATGTACCAGGTCCCTAATGCTTACACCCATGGATAATATGTACCTGGTCCCTAATGCTTACACCCATGGGTAATATGTACCAGGTCCCTAATGCTTACACCCATGGATACTATGTACCAGGTCCCTAATGCTTACACCCATGGATAATATGTACCAGGTCCCTAATGCTTACAGCCATGGATACTATGTACCTGGTCCCTAATGCTTACACCCATGGATAATATGTACCAGGTCCATAATGCTTACACCCATGGATAATATGTACCAGGTCCCTAATGGTTACACCCATGGATAATATGTACCAGGTCCCTAATGCTTACACCCATGGATAATATGTACCAGGTCCCTAATGCTTACACCCATGGACAATATGTACCAAGTCCCTAATTGTTACACCCATGGATAATATGTACCAAGTCCCTAATGCTTACACCCATTGATAATATGTACCAAGTCCCTAATGCTTACACCCATGGATAATATGTACCAGGTCCCTAATGCTTACACCCATGGACAATATGTACCAGGTCCCTAATGGTAACACCCATGGATAATATGTACCAGGTCCCTAATGCTTACACCCATGGACATTATGTACCAGGTCCCTAATGCTTACATCCATGCACAATATATACCTGGTCCCTAATGCTTCCACCCATGGATAATATGTACCAGGTCCCTAATGGTTACACCCATGGATAATATGTACCAGGTCCCTAATGCTTACACCCATGGATAATATGTACCAGGTCCCTAATGCTTACACCCATGGATAATATGTACCAGGTCCCTAATGCTAACACCCATGGACAATATGTACCAGGTCCCTAATGGTTACACCCATGAATAATATGTACCAGGTCCCTAATGCTTACACCCATGGACAATATGTACCAGGTCCCTAATGGTTACACCCATGGATAATATGTACCAAGTCCCTAATGCTTACACCCATGGACAATATGTACCAAGTCCCTAATTGTTACACCCATGGACAATATGTACCAAGTCCCTAATTGTTACACTCATGGATAATATGTACCTGGTCCCTAATGCTTACACCCATGGATAATATGTACCTGGTCCCTAATGCTAACATGCTTACAGCCATGGAAAATGTGTACTAGGGTATAATGCTTACGCATGAACAATGCGTACCAGGTCCCTAATATTTACACTCATGGAAAATATCTACACGCATGAGCAATGTGTAGCAGATCCCGTATGCTTACACATATGGAAAATATGTACTAGGTCCCTAATGCTTACACACAAATCCGGAGATTGTACACTTAAATCCGGAGATACATAAGGCAAATTTATGAGAAATCCGCAGGCCTGTGTAACATTGTGATTGCATTCATATGCAGTATCAGCTAAATTTAGAAACAGGCAATTTGTGCACACATCAGAGGGCGTACATCAGGATGTTCATGGGCGGAGGCCGGGGGTCCGACTTAAATTAACAACTAATGATATGTTATATTCTAAAGGACACAAACGTGAGAATGAGCACATAAATGATACTTTATTTTTGGGTTTGTAATGTGTCCATATATCTGTTGTTTCTTCGGCGATAATCATGATAATCACCATTATGAATATGAATAGGGTTTGAATTGGGTTTTACATATCATTACAGTTTTTACCAAAATATTAACCTGTAATAGCTGGAAATCAAATTACTTCAAGCCTAGCAGTTTTCATCTATTTTCAGGTATGTGATGACCTGTATTCCTTTATTTAAACAGTTTCCTTTAATATATATATATATATTTTGGAATGTTGTTTAACGGCTCATTAACACAGTATAGGTTATTTAGAGCCGCCCCAGAGAGAGGGGAAGGATACATAGGAATCCGGGAACCTGCCCTACTCTTATTTTCGAATAGATTCCTATGGTTCTTTAACGTGCTCGGAGGATAGACCGATACAAGGGACCGCACGGTTTACGTCCCCATCCGACGGACAATGCTAAGGTAAAGTGTCTTGCCAAAGAACACACCGACGGAACTCAGTGGCACCACGGAGGATTGAACCCGGGGCCTCCGGTTACAAATCCGCCGCGCTACCGACTGCGCTTCGCCAGCCCCTATATATATATATATATATACATGGTTAAGAATAGTATACATCTTACAAGATCCTTTCTGGATAACTGGATCGCGGAGGATTCCGGGAAGATGGATATTTAAAAGATAAATGTGAGACAAGTTATCAACCAAACAGTGCTTAAACCAACACAATTATATCGGGCGCTTTCGGCTTTTATCGCCTTCTTCAGGATATCTACATAAAGGTACAAAAACAAACACATAAATTTCGAAGAAAAATATATGTATGTACCAATTTCTGCACTTTTGCCATTTTATATACTTCTCCAAGTTTGCTAAGCACAAAACCATTTTCGCCTTTCAGCCCAAATATCGCGCGGAAGTCTATTTTGTAGGGTGGCGTGTAAAAATGCACACGAAAAAACATTTCTAATCAATTTTGATCAGAAGAAAATGATTTTCAAGTAAATTAATCGTTAAACAAAAGTATTTGTTTTGACTTTTATTCTGATGGTAAAACCAGCCAACGTAAAATGTCAAATTGAAAATATTGGTTATTAGAAAATGCTGATTCGTATACTCTGTATTTATATCCAGTCTAACGGACCTTCAGAATAATGGAAATTTGAAATAAAAGTATCTTGACGTACGGTCATACCAAATACTACTATAGCTGCTAAGCTGGCCGCTGAGCATATACAAGGTAGTGCTTGGACTGGTTGGGCCGCTGCCTCTCACCGCTGCGATTTCGAATCTCATCGGCAGCTCAACTTATGAATGAGAGAGTGTCGATTCATATGACTGGCGGTCGGTATACAGTACTGGTTCTACCATGTATAAAAGTGTGTGGTCTGCCTCCACCACTAAACAATCGACCGTCTTATACAGCCTAAATGTGCTGAAAATGACGTAAATTACTATTCAACCAATCAACCAGCCGGTGTCAGTATAATGTGACTGGATGGGGAAGCATTTAAATGTGTCTACGGCGTGGTGTTCCAATGTAACATCATTATAATGTTGAGCCAACGTAATATGACTGAAGGATTATTAACAGCGACGTTAAACCCAATACCATAATAAAAACGAATGCTAACCGAAAGAAAATTCCATTTTGATCTCTTTGTATCAAGTGCAAGAAATCACATATAAAGAAATCAGGAATTGTCAGAAAGTGAAACACAAATATAAAGTTACTCTTATATATAAAGAAAAGTCCGTTTTAATCTACTTGGGACAAGAGATGGACACACTACAATAAATCACATTATATTAAGAAATCAATAATAAAGAAATACAACGTTAAGGTTATAATGAATTAAATATAAAGCCAATAAAATACGCCACACTCTGTACTTACAGGTATAAACACCATTAAACCCGAATTTCGTAAAAACGCACATGCGATTATTTGTTAAAGTAAGAAATTCCTACCTGTTGGTGGTAATGGTGGCTGTTTATACACGCAATAATGTGTAATGATGCTTCAGGTTATAATCCTATTGGGGAGTAACCCTACACCTTCAATGACATCTCCGTCTCGTATTAATATAACAAAACCATACCGCAGCCATGATGTCAATACACCGATGGGAGTATCCAATTTCAATCAAGCGCGAAGAAATCATTCATGAGTGTTTTTTTTGTGAATTTGAAATGCGATTAAGAATTGAATTGAACTGAATTGGGGTTTAAGGCGCACCAGCACATGACAGGTTATATGGCGCCTAACAGGACTGAGCGTGCCAGGCTCATCTTCCATTTACGTCAATATACAATATGGAGAATGGGCCTAGAAACTTCTAACCTACAAAACAGAGCTGCTACAAATTCTTTAGTAGACACTCCATTAAAATGACAAAATGAATATGAATGGGGCGTGGGGGTGGGTCTTACCCTTCTGCATGAGACAATGTGTTTGTGAGATTGCAGTTGATTATATCAGTTTAAGCATACGGAATACAGTTTTAAAATCAGACTGTATGATCACCGTATGCTTTTAAATATCACATAAATATATATTGAATAGCACTTTATAAAACCGGCGCTTAGTAAAAGATGTTAGTAAATGAAGGATTGCTGGTTTTACTTGAAGCAGGAGCAGAATAAGAAGAAGAAGAAGAAGAAGAAGAAGAAGAAGAAGAAGTACTAGAAGATAAACAGTTAAAGGGACACACGAAAATCTTGAAAGGCCTACCAATTAGCATATATAGTAATCAATTTGCTTGCATATAATCTAGTAACATTTTGTCTTTTACTTATATTACCTACCATAGGATTAAAATAGTATTGGTGCAATATTGTCAAAAAGAAATGGTTAGAACAGTTTTGGGTATCCGTATTTTGGTCCCGCATTTCAAACAACCACGTGGTATGTTTAAGGAGATCATGTTATATATGTTATATCCTGTGTTTTTCTTGTCCATGTTATGTTTAACAGTGTGACTAACATTATTAAAAGATACACTCTTATAAAGGTTCAGACTTCTTTTTCATCCTCCTCCAGTGAAACTTTTACATAAAAAACTCTGAGAACAAAAAAAATGCCTTAATATGCAAAGAGTTATTCCCCTTGATTATCTAACACTGCAACAAGATGATTCAGATTATGTATTTATTAGTTTTCTATCTGTAAGACCTACTTCAATTCAACTGTAACTCAATCGCAAACAATCATTTTTCACATTCTTATACTCATATATGATTTAATACGTATGCGTAATACAACAAACTATCGACAAGTCTGCGAGTTTTCAAAATCAACTTGTGTCAAGGACTTTTATAAACAAATATTAAAGTAGCTATCCCGCCAACAACATCCAAATAAACAAATATTAAAGCAGCTATCCCGCCAACAACATCCAAATAAACAAATATTAAGGTAGCTATCCCGCCAACAACATCCAAATAAACAAATATTAAAGCAGCTATCCCGCCAACAACATCCAAATAAACAAATATTAAAGCAGCTCTCCCGCCAACAACATCCAAATAAACAAATATTAAAGTAGCTATCCCGCCAACAACATCCAAATAAACAAATATTAAAGCAGCTCTCCCGCCAACAACATCCAAATAAACAAATATTAAAGTAGCTATCCCGCCAACAACATCCAAATAAACAAATATTAAAGCAGCTCTCCCGCCAACAACATCCAAATAAACAAATATTAAAGCAGCTCTCCCGCCAACAACATCCAAATAAACAAATATTAAAGCAGCTCTCCCGCCAACAACATCCAAATAAACAAATATTAAGGTAGCTATCCCGCCAACAACATCCAAATAAACAAATATTAAAGCAGCTATCCCGCCAACAACATCCAAATAAACAAATATTAAAGCAGCTATCCCGCCAACAACATCCAAATAAACAAATATTAAAGTAGCTATCCCGCCAACAACATCCACATTTTACAACATATGTACACCGTTTTCAATCCTACTGACGACGATATATTTTGAGAATCCAAACCCTATTGACACACTATAAATGCTTTAACCAGCCAGGCCAAACATAAAAACTGGAGCGTTGAATTAAAAGAGTAACCAACTCGTAATTCATTTTACGCATATTCAACCACGGCTATTTTAGGAACCGGCTAAGAACCGGTGAAAAATACTATACTTTTAATCGGCACATATTCATTATTATATACAGTAATAACTTTACCGAACAACGTATATTTATCTGTCTTTACCTGGATTTAAAAAAAAAAAGTCAGTCAGTCAGTCAGTCAGTCAGTCAGTCAGTCAGTCAGTCAGTCAGTCAGTCAGTCAGTCAGAGTCAGTCAGTCAGTCAGTCAGTCAGAGTCAGTCAGTCAGTCAGTCAGTCAGTCAGTCAGTCAGTCAGTCAGTCAGTCAGTCAGTCAGTCAGTCAGTCAGTCAGTCAGTCAGTCAGTCAGTCAGTCACTCACTCACTCACTCACTCACTCACTCACTCACTCACTCACTCACTCACTCACTCACTCACTCACTCACTCACTCACTCACTCACTCACTCACTCACTCACTCACTCACTCACTCACTCACTCACTCACTCACTCACTCACTCACTCACTCACTCATTCACTCATTCATTCACTCATTCACTATCTCTCTCACTCACTCACTATCTCACTCACTCACTCACCCACCCACCCACTCGCTCGCTCGCTCACTCACTCACTCACTCACTCACTCACACACATACTCACTCACTCGCTCACTCACTCACTTACTCACTCACGCACTCACTCTCCATTTACATCTAGATAAAAATAAGCAGAATGGGCCTAAAACCTTTTCACTTGCGGAGCTGCAAATTGTCTTGTAAACACTCCTTATTTCGCTAGAGCCACGAACATTGTTTTCTGCCACCACTCAAGTAACACATGACTCATTACACGGATCACGATGAAGACCTTTTATGAACATGACAAAAAGGACAAAATAAGGATGAATTTTCGGGGATTTTACCCATCTCCCTGGATAAGCAGTGGTCCTTTTCTTGCTCGGAAACCGCACGGGTTATTTTCATAGAAATCGCATTGCGTGATTATTTTCATAGTATAGTATTGCAACATTTTATGAGTTCGACCTATTAAAATTTGTTGTGACAAATGGTATTCTTAGATAGCAATTGTTCACATAAAGCATAATTATGTAATATATGTTTTGTAGGGAGACTCCCTCCCACTTTCCGTTTGCAGCTATGCCGAATAATACCAGCAAAAGACATTTCTCATATCGGAAGCAAACAAATCACGACGCATGTGCACTGACGATAATAACGGAGCTGACGAATCTCATGCTACACTGGTAATGAAGTTCGATGAATTCATTGCTTTATTGGCATTAGCACTGTTTATAAACGGCTTTAACCACCCAGGCCAAACTCGAAAAGTGAAGCGTCGTTATGAGATACCAACTCATAATTCATTTTACGCATCATTCTTTAACCAGTATTTTAAAAACCCGAATATAAACCTAAACATTTAATCGACACATACACATTATTATATGACCTGAACACATGGATAGAGTTTTGGTCAACAGTTTTGTAGCGTAATTGTGCCGTTATTTTGGCGACATATATTTTTTAAAGGGAAGATACACCCAATTAGAAAGTATAACTTACCGGATGCCGGAAAAGAAATGGTACCTAATATGTTTTCTGTACACAATCGCTATGGAAATGGTGGCCTTTTTCATGTTTGTCAGCAAGAACACTCAGAAATACTGTTAAATAAATACTGTATTCGGCTAAAATTATTCTCCATCAACATGATCAATTATTTCATTAATTTATTTATCTGCATTTGAAAAAATAAATAAATAATATTACTTTTGTTAAGTAAGGCAAGCGCGCGCTCTCGTCTTTGGTTGTAAACAGCTCTGTGTTTTGTAAGAAATTCATAAATCCAAATGTCAGTCGAACTAACTGGCAGTGGGTGCAGTTTATGTGAATTCATTGCATAAAGTGTCTTTATTTGTGACAATCCTATACTTGGAGATAAGGTAATTGATATGGGTGTATTTTCATTTAACACAACCATGGAGACTGGTTAACCCTTAGCCCGCTAAGCACGACTTTCTTAGCCGGTACGTCCATGAAAACCCAGATCAGTCTGCGAGTAAATGTAATAGTCTTAATTCAAAGAAAGAACAGTCCTTTATATATATGTAGGGGTTAAGGGTTAAAGACGCACATTTATTGAAACTGCATTGAAATTTTATAAAAGCTTTACACAATACGTTATAACGCGAAAACGAATTTACGAGGTGCGCCGTATCTAAGTGGTATTCGTATATTATGGGTGTGTGGTGGCTATATAAATATTATGGCAAAAAAACGTCCAATCCTTGCTTATGTTTTTATTATTGATAAATATCGTCATGAATTTTAATTTATTTATCTATTCAATGGATTTGTATGAGACTGTTATGCATCAATTTCGTTTAATGTTTGATAACGATCAAATCCTTTAGAATCAGCCTACTCATTATTCGAAAGGTATCGCGAGAAAATCGTTGTATTTAATGTACGTTAGTGAAATTTACTTTAAATGCCTTCATTCGATTATTTCTCACAGTATTTTATTATATAAGAGAATCCGTAGCTTATACACGATTTAAAATTCATTTCATTTTTAGCAATGCATTATGTTATCTTGTCTTTTAAGTCGCTACGCCTATTTTTCTGAATATCTAATCGTGCAAATATCTTCATGTCATACGAGTATAAAATAATAATTTTAAAATTTAATTATATCATACAAAAGACACTATTGTGCACGACCGAATATCAGCAATAAGCAGGCACAGACAGAGATGTTCCCATCGTATATCAGACAAAAACCGGGCTGTCATGTTTCGCTATTCAGAATTCAACCCATGAGCAAGCGCTTTTCAGTCACAAATATCAGGGTTTCTCGCCGCTCGAAGCTAATCAGTCACAAACCTCATGATTCCCGCCGCTCGAATCTAACCATTCACAAGCATTATGGTTCACCGCCGCTCGGAGCTAATCAGAGACAAACATCATGGTTCCCCGTCGCTCGAAGCTAATTAGTCACACATATCATGGTTCCCCACCGCTCGAAGCTAATCAGTCACATACAGCATGGTTCCCCGCAGCTCGAAGACAATCAGTCACAAACATCATAGTTTCCCGCCGCTCGAAGCCAATCAGTCACAAACATCATGGTTCCCCGCAGCTCGAAGCCAATCAGTCACAACCATCATGGTTCCTCGTCGCTCGAAGCTTATCAGTCACAAACATCATGGTTCCCGGCCGCTCGAAGCCAATCAGTCAAAATTATCATGGTTCCTCGCCGCTTGAAGTTAACCAGTCACATACAGCATGGTTCCTCGCCGCTCGAAGCTAATCAGTCACAAACATCATGGTACCCCGCCGCTCGAAGCTAATCAGTCACATACAGCATTGTTCTCCGCCGCTCGAAGCTATTCAGTCACATACAGCATGGTTCCCCGCAGCTCGAAGACAATCAGTCACAAACATCATAGTTTCCCGCCGCTCGAAGCCAATCAGTCACAAACATCATGGTTCCCCGCAGCTCGAAGCCAATCAGTCACAACCATCATGGTTCTCGTCGCTCGAAGCTTATCAGTCCACAAACATCATGGTTCCCGGCCGCTCGAAGCCAATCAGTCAAAAAATCATGGTTCCTCGCCGCTTGAAGTTAACCAGTCCACATACAGTCATGGTTTCCTCGCCGCTCGAAGCTAATCAGTCACAAACATCATGGTACCCCGCCGCTCGATAGCTATCAGTCACATACAGCATGGTTCTTCCGCCGCTCAAAGCTATTCAGTCACAAACATCATGGTTCCCCGTCCGCCTCGAAAACTAATCAGTCCACAAACGTTATGGTTTCCCCATCGCTCGAAGCTAATAAGTCCCGCAAACATCCATGGTTCTCAGCGCTCAGAGCTAATCAGTCTACATCATGGTTCCTCGCCCGCTTGAAGCAAATCAGCACAAACGTCATGGTTCCCTGGCGCTGAAGCTAAAATCAGTCACAAATATCAGGTCCACCGCCGCTCCAAGCTAATTAGTCACCAAACATCAGGGTACCCCACCCCTCGAGGCTAATCAGTCACAGACAATCATGGTTTCCCTCGTCGCTCAAATCTAAGAGTCCCACAAACATCAGGGTTACTCGTCGATCCGGAATGCTAATCAGAAACAAACATCATGGTACAACGGCCGCTCGAAGCTAATCAGTCCCCATACATCAGGGTCCCCCCGCCGTTCCGAAGCTAATTAGTCCCACACACATCGTGGTACCCTCCACCCGCCGCCCGAAGCAAATTCGGTCACAAACATCCTTGGTTTCCTCACCGGCCGATGCAAAATCGTCCACAAACATCGTGGTACCCCCCGCGCTCGAAGCTAATTAATGCAAACAGCTTTAGAACAGCTTAACCAGCAGTGTACATGCCGGCTTATACGTCCAAAAATAACAGGTCCTCCGCAAATTCCACGCCGCTGATCTTTCTCAGCCAATAACAAGGTACTCCGCAGCTTTCTCGTACACAAAAATAACAACGTAACTCCTCAGATTGTCACTCAAAAATAACCTGCCACTTCTCGGTCGTATTATAACAAGTTACTCCTAAGCCTTTTCACTTACAAATTAAAAAGAAACTCCGCAGCTTCGGCTATCGCAAATAACAAGGTACTCACAGTTATCGTCCTCCAGCCTAGGTAACTCTCCATCCGATCAGTTTTCAAATAGCAAGGGTCCTCTGCGCCTGAATAGACACAAACGGCAAGGTTCTCCACCTATGGTCAGTCCATAAATTGCAGGTCACAAGCCAATCCAGGGTTCCTCCTCGCCGATAATAAATATCCCCGAATTGATCAGTCTCAAAGGCAAGGGATCCCCCTCTTCGATCCGTGACAAACATCAGACCACAATCAGTAAGGGATTTCCCGCCTCCGTTCAGTCACAACAGCATATGATTTTCCCGTCGTTTCTTGATCAGTCCAAACACAATGTCTCCTACGCTGCCGATCAGTCACAAAGAGCAGGGTCTTCTTGCCGATCAATCTCAAACATCTGGAGCCATCGTCCTTTGACCAGTCACAAAAGTAAGGATCCCCGTCGTCAATCAGTGACAAGCAACAAGTCCCCTGCCGCCTAATCAGAACAAACAGCAATGATCCCCGCCCCGATCAGTCCACAACACAGCAAGGATCCCCGTCTTGTAGGGGGATCCACACACATAGCAATGATCGCCGCCGCCGATCAGGTCCACAAAACAGCAAGGATCCGCGACTAAGATCAGTCACAAAACAGTATGGATCGCCACCGCCGATCAGTCCCGAACAGCAAGGAATCCCCGTCCTTCGACCAGTCACAAAAGCCAGGAATCCCCGTCTTCGGAATCAGTCCACAAACGGCAGGATACCCGTCCTTCTCATACCCGTCTTCGATCAGTCACAAAAACAGCAAGGAACCGTCCTTCGATCAGGTCACAAACAGCAGGATACCCGTCTTCGATCCAGTCCCACAACCTGCAGGATACCCGTCCTTCGATCAGTCACAAACAGCAAGGATAACCCCGTCTTCGATCAGTCACAAACAGCAAGGATACCCCGTCTTCGGACCAGTCACAAACATCAGGATACCGGTCTCGATCAGTCCACAAACCAGGCAACGGATACCCCGTCTTCGATCAGGCCACAAACAGCAAGGATACCCGTCTTCGACAGTCACAAACAGGCAAAGGATACCGTCTTCGATCAGGTCACAAACAGCAGGATACCCGTCCTTCGATCAGCCTCAAAACAGCAAAGGATACCCGACTTCGGTCAGTCACAACAGCAAGGATTCCCGTCTTCGATCAGTCACAAAACAGCAATGATAACCGTCCTTCGATCAGTCACAAACAACAAGGATACCCGTATTCGGACCAGTCCACAAACAGCAAAGGATAGGCCGTCCTTCGATCAGTCCACAAACAGCAAGGATACCCGCCTCGGATCAGTCACAACCAGCAGGATACCCGTCTTTTTGATCAGTCCACAAACAGCATGGTACCCGTCTTCGACAGTCCACGATCAGCAAGGATACCCGTCTTCGATCAGGGTCACAAAACAGCAAGATCCGCCCGCCGGCCCGATCATTCACAAAACCAGCAAGGATCGCCGCCGCCGATCAGTCACAAACAGCAAAGATCGGCCGCCGCCGGATCAGTCACAAACAGCAAGGATCGCCGCCGGCGATCAGTCCACAAACAGCAAGGATCGCGTCCTTCTATTTACCTTAATACTACTAAGCAAAACGACATATTACTAAACTTAAAAGTTCCTTATTACGTAATACTTATAAAATATTCGTTGAATTAATAATCTAATAAGTTCGATCATTCCGGTATAATAGCTAATACGTTTACAATTTGTTATCGGGAAAACAATCAAACGTGTAGGCAACCCGTACATGGTAAAGTATGGAATTAAATAACACAATAACCGGTATGTGTTTATACAAGTTAAAGGATAACTTTGGCAAGATATAATTAACTTTTATTACATGATTCCTATCAATCATGTTTGGGCTAGACCTGTTTTATTTGTTGTTGATGCTAAAGATTTTATTAATTTAAAATTGTGATCCTATGGTCACGATTTCAGTCCATTTTTTTTTAATCTGAAATACTCTGCAATATGTTCAGGGCCGGGAAACGTAATTGACTGAACTAATTTAAATGAATAGTGTGTGTTACTTAAATTATATTTTTTCAATGTGGGGGCCCTGGTGACGTTGTATTGTAATGTTTATAGTTTGAAAAATTATGTATACGTTAATGTTACCAGGAACAAGTCAACCCGTATGGTTTGCCATGGTTGCCATGGTTGTTTCACGCAAGATCTATATTTCGTTATAAAGTGCTGATTTAAAATAAATACTTTAGACACTACTAAAAAATAGTTTTATGGATTTTTTGGAAACTATTTAATTTTAGGTAAAACGTATTTAGCTCAATATAATGTCTTTAATTGTCGGTAGTACATGTACTGCTATATTGTTTTAACAGTATGCCTATATATAACTGAACGGACAACAAATGATTTTGCTTGTGAGGCAAACTGATGTTAATCGGGTCCCAATCAATCTGATTTGAAATGATAAATATTTATGGATTTTTTTAATTTTGGTTAACTTAAACTGGCCTTTGTTCT